>PVJC01005902.1:0-19849 GCA_004026665.1 Murina feae | reverse complement strand
CTCTGCATCTGGGCAAATGCGGGTCATGTCGCTGTCATACTAGCTGAGTGGGCCACTCATCGGAGTGGCTTTTCCTTCTGCCTTTTAGCGGAACAGACCGAGGAGAAGGAGCAATTGGAGCTGCTGCCCCTGCGGCATCTGCTGGGGCCAGGGACAGGTCTGCTTAGGGCTATTTGTGCTCCAGGAAACTGGGGAGGAGGCAAAAGCCCGGATTTTAAAACAAAGCTTTCATTTCCGAGTGCGCACTGTGTGCTGCATGTTCCCGTCAGATAAGTGGGCAAAGCACCTTACTTAGAGTCGAAGATTATCCTGGGCCGGAATCCACCGGAGGGCATTCCTTTCGGCAGGCACAGCAGGCCCAGCCTCAACTCATCAAACTATTGGCGGTCACGAGGGTGGACTGGGAAAAGGACCTTTAAGCAGCACAGACTTCTGCGTCTTTCTCCAGCTTCCACAATCAATTCGTGATTTTTTTTCCCTGCTTCGATATTAGAAGGGAAGAGAATAATTGTTTCTTATCAAGAAGACATTCAAAGGGCCTTAGAGGACAGACAGCAGAAACGGCCTGTGATTCCAGAGGTTTGAGTAGCTGGAAGGTGATACGTGTGAGTGAGTGCCAAATACTGGGCCGCCAGGGTCTCAGGCTATCACTGGGAATTTTCATTTGTGTAGCGCATCTCCTGAGTCCCACGATCGCCAGTTATTAGTGAAGTTTTTCTACCTTGTCCGTCTTCCTAATCTCACTATAGGCTCCACGAGAGAAGGACAAGGTTTCTCCTGTTCTCTGCTATATTCCTGATGTGACTGATGGCAGATGTTTTCTTCACCTGGGGTCACACCACACTTTAATAGCTAGTCGTTTCTATTAGCCTGATCGCTACAAGGATAAAAGCAATCTCACTCTAATTTCCCTAACAACAAGTCTGCTGTATGGTTGAAGCAAGTGAAAGTGTTTTATAGAGACACTAGTGGCCCAGTGCATGAAATTCGTGAGCATTAAAAGGGGATTAATTACAGGAAATATTTTAATATTGCTATTTGCCCTTTCTCTATAATAGAAGTGTCAGAGATTAAAGAAAATTAGTAAAACGTATATGAAAATCTTCCTCCTGTCAGAGTCTGGGGTGCACCATGGAACCCAGAGTCAAGTCTTCAACCACCCACGTGCACCTCACAATTGCTCAAGACCCAAACCTGGACGGCCCCCCTTCATTGGGCTAGATCCAGACCCAGCTCATCCCACCCTGTCAAGCCCTGCCAGGTTGGGGGGGGAGGTGCAGCCTCAGGTCCCCTGGGTGCCAGGGCAGGGGGCACAGCCTGAGGTCCATTGGTCTGGTGCTGGGGTGGGGGGCATGGCCTGAAGTCCCCTGGCCCAGCACCAGGGTGGAGGGCACACCTTGAGGGCCCCTGTCAAGTCCTGCTGGGTGGGGGGCACAGCCTCAAGTCCCCTGGCCTGGGACCAGGGCAGGGGGCATGGCCTGAGGTCCCCCGGCCTGGCACCAGGGAAGAGGGTGCAGCCTGAGTTCCTCTGGCCTGGTGCCAGGGCAGGCGGAGAAGCCTGAGGTCTCCTGTCAAGCCCTGCGGGTGGAAGGCACGACCTGAGGTCCCCTGTCAAGCCCCATGCAGGAGGTGGGTGGGCGCATAGCCTCAGGTCCCTGCTGACTGCTCCTTAAGGCTCGTTATGGGAACTTAGCCTCAGCTGTGGGTGCAAATTGACCGGCGTGATGGTCAATTTGCATATTCCCTCTTTATTATATAGGAGGATTGCCCAAGGATATTCTGTTAAGGGATATTCTTGGATGGTTGTACCAAAGGATATACCTCATTTTAGGATGACTCCTAAAAAAATATCTTTGGAAATTCACCAGGAAATTCTGCTTCCATGTTACCAATGTTCCTTGGTAGTTTTGCTCTGATGCGGAACCATAGGTTTCCAAGGTCTTAATATATTGATTAGCTAAAGCCTATAAAATATTAACAAGTTAATCTGCTTTCTCTAGTCCTAGGCTTAATCATATGATCGCTTCTTAGGGTGGACAGGCATCCAACACTAGGGACAGACAGCATGCCTTGCCCATGGCTACTGGCCACTGTGATTTCTTTCTTCCACGGAAAGGTAAAATAATAATAATAGTAAGTTTTCATTAGGCCACTATTAAAAACATTGTTCAGCCCATCAGCCCAGCCAGTGTGTCTCAGTGGCTGAGCTTCTACCTATGAACCAGGAGGTCATGGTTCAATTCCCGGTCAGGGCACCGGCCCGGGTTATGGGCTTGATTCCTGTTGTGGGGCGTGCAGGAGGCAGCCGATCAGTGGTTCTCTTTCATCATTGATGTTTCCGTCTCTCTCTATCCCTCTCCCTTCCTCTCTGAAATCAATAAAAATACATTAAAAAAATATTATTGTTCAAGTACCACACTAAATAATAATATTTCTAAAATCATGAATTAAAAGAGGCTCTTCTTGCCCTCACCAGTTTGGCTCAGTGGATAGAGCGTTGGCCTGTGGACTGAAGGGTCCTGGGTTCGATTCCGGTCAAGGGCATGTACCTTAGTTGTGGGCACATCCCCAGTAGGGGGTGTGCGGAAGAAGCTGGTCAATGTTTCTCTCTCATCGATGTTTCTAACTATCCCTCTCCCTGTAAAAAATCAATAAAATATGTATTTTTTAAAGAGGCTTTTCTTGCCTCAAGCTTTCAGTTAATAACCTGGCCAAGGTTTAGTGTTTAGGCAAAGATAATTGTTTACTTACCACTGGCCTCCAAGTTCTCTTCCAAAAAAAAAAAAAAAAAAAAAAGGAGCAATTTAACAAAGGAAAACTGGATCTGACTCCCCAGGAATAAGAAAGACACTGTCAACGGAACAGGAAGTGAGCCCGCACCAGACACCCAATCTCGGTCTTCCTCTTCTCCAGAACCCTGTGAAACCCATGTCTGCTCTTGCTGAATCCCTCCGTTTACAGTATTCTCTTATAACAGCCAAATGACAAACATTATGAAAGATATAAAATGACAAACATTATGAAAGGTATAAAAGGAAGTATAATGCATGATCTCTGGCTTTCGGGAGCCAGAAATTGAAGAGGCAAGAAAAGCAGAAGCAAAAGCGAACGGACAAGCATACAGAAATGTGCTGTGAGAAAAACAGCATCCAGTGTCTCTCCCCCATGTTCCCACAGGCCGCACTGGTCCCCCAGAAGTTAGCAAGGCCAACAGAACCCTCCTCTTACTAATTTATAGGAGAGGTGATGCCATTGGATAAGATTTCTTTTCGGTTTTCACTCCCTTGTTTATTTTTTCATTAGATTTTATTGATTTTTTACGGAGAGGAAAGGAGAGGGATAGAGAGTCAGAAACATCGATGAGAGAGAAACATCGATCAGCTGCCTCCTGGACACTCCCCACTGGGGATGTGCCCGCAACCAAGGTCCATGCCCTTGACCGGAATTGAACCTGGGACCCTTGAGTCCGCAGGCCGACGCTCTATCCACCAAGCCAAACCAGTCAGGGTAAGGTCCCTACTCTTAAGGAGTATTCATGCTGCTGGTTAATTATTAGTCCACTTGCGAGGTCTTGGCGTAAACTTCACTTCTCTTTGAAAGCCTTCCTTAACCCCTGAACCCCAACTTAGGGACATTTACAGTTTCCATAGACAACTTTCCTGACACCTCTTTTGTTACAGTGTGCTTAAGGGTCTCTGCGAACTAGGTTTATGTTTATCTTGCTCACTTTTTTTTTCTTATCTGGTCACTAAGCCAAATTTCTAGTAGACACCAACAACGTGATAATTAATGTCAGAGCTGTCATTTATTCTCTGTTATGTGCCTGATACTCTTCCACGTACATTATAGAAGTTAGCTCATTTAATCTCACAGCTGGCCCTTACATAATGGTGGGGATTATCCCCATGTACAGAAGGGTAAACGGAGTCACAGAGAGACTAAGCAATAAGTACAAATAGCTAGTAAGTGACGGAGGCAGGATTCAAATCTAGACAGTCTGGCTTGGAAGGGGGGGAAACATGCTCTTAACTTTGTTTATTCACTAAATGAAAGAAAATAAGTGAAGGAGTGGGGGGTTGGATAAAGCTTAGAGCTTAGCTGGTGTTGCTCAGTGGATAGAGCGTCAGTCTGTGGACTGAAGGGTCCCAGGTTCGATTAAGGTCAAGGGCACATGCCCGGGTTGCGGTCTCCATCCCCAGTAGGGGACGTGCAGGAGGCAGCCAATCAATGATTCTCTCTCATCATTGTTTTTCTCTCTCTCTTTCCCTCTCCCTTCCTCTCTGAAATCAATAGAGATATCTTTTGTAAAAAAAGCTTATAGAGGTCAAATTCATTTGTCCAAGCCACATGGCTGGGAAGGGCTGGTGCTAGGAATTCACCGGGGCTTCGGACGCTAAGTTTTATGCGTTTAGTGAGTGTTCCACGCTGCCCCGTGTATTTTTAATTGGCTTAAATAAAAGCAAGTGCATTTTTGCTCTCCGTGGACGTGGTTTTAATCAGCCTACTTAAATATTCATAATTCACGTGCACACTCCACTGCTGCCGCCGTCTGTGATCCTCAGACGTTCGTAAGCGGCCTCTGCCCTTCCTGGAGAGGCCCTGATGAACGGACTGGCCCCACGTCTATCCCGCTTCCTGTGTGATCAGACCCTCAGAGCAGGCTGCTGAGCCAGGAGGTTAGAATCGTCTGTCATTGCTTCCAAAATATTAATTGGATGGTAATATTTTTGCTCAACGGGCAGCTGGTTCGTAATCTCACTGGGAAAGTGCAAAATGGTGATAAAAAGTCTCAATTCTTGGAGAAATGATAATGTTTCAGAATATCTCAGCGTTAACCAATCTGGTCATTCCCCCCCCCCCCCCTTAATTCTCCCGAATTCACATTCACTCAGCATCTTTAAATCCTTTGATTTTTTTTTTTTTTAAATCTGACCCAAATCATATAGATAAAATTTAAATGTGATTGTCAGACATTTCTCTGTCTTCTGCTGTATCCCCATCAAAATCAAATACTGAGTTCAGGTCCCATAGACTTATCAAAACCTTCCTTAATTAAATTTGTAATCTCAGTACATAAATGAATACTACTTACATATTTTTTTCTGAGTAAACTCTGAATGAATGGAAGAATTAATGAAAAAATGAATGAGTGCCCTAACCGATTTGGCTCAGTGGATAGAGTATCGGCCTGTGGACTGAAGGGTCCCAGGTTCTATTCCGGTCAGGGACATGTACCTTGGTTGCAGGCACATCCCCAGTGGGAGGTGTGCAGGAGGCAGCTGATCGATGTCTCTCTCTCATCGATGTTTCTAACTCTCTATCCTTCTCCCTTCCTCTCTGTAAGAAATCAATAAAAATATTTTAAAAAAAGAAAAAATGAATGAGTTACCTTGTGCCTTCCCTATTCTGCCCATTCTATGAAGCAGAGGACAATAGATATTTGGTTTGGAGCACTAAGTTTCCGACCAGGATTCCCATATTTGTTTGCACGGCAGACCAGCAAAAGGAGGCATGGTTATCTTTGTGAAACACCATGAAATTCAAAGTATTTAAAGTCATGTCGTCTTTCAAACATACACATTGTATTATCCTCCCATATCGATGGCCATTCCTCCTCACTCTCTTTGATTCTTTTCTTCCTGTTATACCTCCCTCCCCTATGGGAGAGTCCCTATTACCTTCTCCTTCTCTTTCATCCAATCCCATGGTTGAAACAGCCTCTACATGCTGATGATGTGCAGATTTTCATCAGCATCCCAGAGCTGTCCTAGCAGCATGCAACTCAGTTCTCCAACTCGAGGCACAGTATTCCTCTCCTGGCCTTTGCCATCTTAGTAAGTGGCCATTCCTTGGGTCATAATCCCAGGAGTAAGGCTGCCAAGTAAATCGTAGGACAACACGTATCCCGCAAGCGCATAACATGGTAGTTTTGGCAGGTGTGTTGCCTGCTGAAAAGGGAAACCCATATACAGGCAGTCCTCAGGTTATGTCAGACTCGATGTAGGCCGTTTCATGGTTACATCGCCATCTCCAATTTATTTATATAAAAAAGGTTCTGTCATTTCAACATAGGTACATATGCGCTGTATGCTTTTTATTATTCATTTACCACAAGTAAAGGTCAGGAATTGTCATCTTTAAATTTTTCCTTACTGTTTCACTTCATTACTGCTGTGTACAGGCTCCATGTGGGCGATGTAGGTGCTTATGTAGGTGGGTTCCAACTTATGGCAAAAATTGTGTAGGGACAGATCTCCGACATAACCTACTGTATAGATACTAGAGGCCCGATGCATGGAATTCTGCAAAGGGGCTTGGTCTTCGCAGCCCCAGCTTTGTCCAGAAGGTCATTTGGCTGCATGGTCTAATTAGCATATTACACTTTTATTATTTCACTAGAAGCCCACTGCAGGAAGATTCCTGCAAGAATAGGGCTTCCTGAGCCAGAGCTCCCATCTCTGCTACCTCGGCTCCCTCCGTTCTCTGCTGCCTCGCTCCCTCCCGTCTCCACTGCCTTGCTCCCTTCTGCAGCACTTGGCTTCCTTCTAGGCTGTCTTCAGTCTTCGCTCCACGCCTATGTATACAAATTAACCGCCATCTTGGCTGGGTTAATTTGCATATAGTCCCTTTGATTGGCTGGTGGGCATGACTTAGGTGTCTCAGAGTGATGGCTAATTTGCATATTACTCTTTTATTAGATTAGATACACACGTATAGGGTGCATGTAGGAGAGAGAGGAGAGAGAGATTAAGACTGATTGACTGACTGATTTAAGGAATTGGCTCACACAATTATCGAGACTGCCAAGTCCAAACTCTCTAGGGCGGATTGGGTTAACGGGCTAAAGACCTAGGAAGACCCAATGCTGCAACTCAGGTCTGCAGGAAGTCAGCTAGCAGCATCCCCTCTTGCTTGAGGGAGGTGAATCTTGGCTCTAGTCAGGCCCTGAATGGACTGGCTGAGGCCCACCCATGTCATGGATGGCAATCTGCTCCACAGTCCAGATATTTAAATGTTCATCTCACCCAAAAATATTATCACAGAAAAAGGTTTGATCCCTGAGCGCCATGACCTAGCCAAGGAGACACACAGAATTCACCATGACAGAGAGCGTTCCCCCAATTCACCTCCTTCCCAGAACCTCAAATGTGACCGTGTTTTGCAGATAGGGTTGTTACAGACGCATGCAGTTAAGGTGAGGTTGCAGTGGAGTAGAGAGGGCAACAGAACTGCTGCAGTTGTGCGAACACCACGTGATGATCGAGGCAGAGACCTGGGTGCTGCGTCCATAAGCCAAGGAGAGCAGCACATGTCCAGCAGCCACAGAAGTTCCGTGAAAGGCATGGAGCTGCTGGCCTGGAACTCAGACTTGCAGCCTCCAGAACAGCGAGGGAGTAAGTATCGGTTGTGTTACGCCAGCTGATGTGTGGTGCTCCGTTACGGCAGTCCTGGGAAACTACTACAATGGCTACGTTACTCTACGACTGAAAGTGTGCGAAGGAAAGGAGCATCTCCTTGGGGGTATAAAAACAGTCAGGGTTTCTCTCCTAAGAGTGGGGGAGCAGGGGCAAGATCCCAGACTCAGATGTGCGCAGTGATGGCGCAGCGTTGCGGAGGTTGGGGGGGGACAGAAGAGGGGGCTAGAGAGAACCAGCTGGGGTTCAGCGGAATGCAGGGTGACGATCGAGGGCACAAGGGGGAAGGGCCAGCAAAGTCTTAGTCACGTTCCTCTTTGATACCGGTACCCATCCTGGAGTTTTCAGAGCACCCCAACTTTGCCTCCTGCATCATCAGAAGTACTACAGGAGAGGGAAGAGCCTGGCTGGCATGGCTCGGAGTGACTGAGTGTCTACCTAGGACAGGAGGTTGCTGGTTCGACTCTCAGTCAGGGCACATGCCTGAGTGGTGGGCTCGATCCTCAGTAGGGGGCGTCAGGAGGCAGCCAGCCCAGCCAATCGATAATTCTCTCTCATGATTGATGTTTCATAAATAATCATATATTTTTTACTGAGAGGAAGGGAGAGGACAGTGAGCTAGAAATATCGATGAGAGAGAAACATCGATCGGCTGCCTCCTGCACACCTCCCACTGGGGATGTGCCCGCAACCAAGGTACATGCCCTTGATGGGAATCGAACCTGGGACCCTTCAGTCTGCAGGCTCAGGCTCTATCCACTGAGCCAAACCGGTCAGGGCTCATCAACGATGTTTCTATCTCTCCCTCTCCCCTCCTCTCTGAAATCAATAAAAATATATTTTAACAAACAAATAAGTGAGTAAATGGGAAGAGAAGGGCCAGGGAGGTTGAGAGGAAGTGCCAGCCCTGCTGTCAGCCTGGAAGGGAAAAAGGAAGTTTCCGATCCCAGCTGGTAAATAAGACGTTACGGGTCCTTTCTCCCCTGTAAAGGCTCTACCTACAGACACATGAAAACACCATTCCCCTATGAACCCGAACATGGTGTGAAAATGGATTTAACCTTCACCGTGTATCGATCTCTACCCCGCGCCGGGCCCAAGTTCTCGGGCGGCTGTTCTATAATAGGTTTCCCTCCTTTCCCTGTTGCTCTGCTGGCTTCCTCGGAGGAGGGTGTGATGTCTTCAAAAGGCTCCTTGACAGTGGAGGGGAGCAGGTGTGCTTCTCAGGGAGCGCCTGGCCTTGGAACGCTCCCGCCAGCTGCACCATGAACAGAAACCACTTTTGTGAATGTGGGGGGTGATGTTGTGTCAGCTGCTGGGGTGACAGACGCCCAAGGATGAGAAGAAGAACAGAGCCAGCTTCCCTGGGAGCGGGGAGGACACCGAGTGCTGGGTCCATACAACCACAGACAATGGTGAGAGTTGGGAGGGCCCACATGTAGGCACCCAAGGACAATGGGACAATGCTGATGGCTTCTATGTTTTCCTTTTAGGATGGCTTCTATGTTTTCCTTTTCTTCAAAGCATGAGTGTACACACGCGTGCACACATGCACGCACACACACACATGAAAACCTCTTTTCATCGTAAGGGAGAAGAGGGATTGAGTTCCCTGCAACAGAAATGAGGGAGGAGCTGTAATTTTCTAAATGAGTTTTGACCCAAATGAGCAGAAAGAGTAACACAAAGACAGTGACATCATTTCATAGTTAGCTTTGCAATGGCTTAAGAGGGCTAAGTAAATGGGAAGATGTATTTGTATCCCAGAGTTAATAACCTTGAGCTGGAGTATGCCTTCTGTGTAGGGCGTTCTAAGACTGCTAGAGGCCCACTGCCCGAATTCGTGCTTGGGTGGGGTCCTCCATGCCCACCCCAATCGGGGCAGATTGGGCTGCGGGTAGTTGGCCGGCCAGGCCCCCTGGTCGAATGCCTGGTTGAACTCCCAGTGGAGGGGACAATTTGCATATTAGCCTTTTATTATATAGGATTATTATATAGGATTTTCCTCTTCAACCATACGATTGGTGTGATGTTTTAAACTGTAGCAGAAACAGAGAAAAATCATAGAGAAAAGACCAACGTGTGGCAAAGTATCCAATAAACCAGGGGGCTGGTACTGCAGGCTACGAAAAGCCAGTACTTAATGGTGTCTTGTGTGGGCCCCCCCAAGACCGCAGTTTCCCCAGGGCAAGGAGGTATTCAAATCTGAGTTCTCACAACTGTTTTCCCCAAATCATAGTCCTTATAATTCATCATGTTTATAATATTACTACTTGGGGTTAGTGAGAGATTGAAATGCTAATACATGAGACGCCCTTTAGAAGACACCTACCATTTTGTGGTGCCCCCCCTCAATGAGCAGTAGTTACGTTTGCAATTTCATTGTTCCACCAGAGACTACAGTGCATAGTCACTTAACCAAAGAATTTTTATGTCCTTTCATTCTTCCAGATTATTTCCATACATACTTGTTCATTCTTTGTCAGGTTAAACACTACTCACTCACTTTATAGCTTTTGCTGCTTTTTACATTTATAATCTTTTTTTAAATATATATATCTACTCTATAAAAGCGAAATATTAAAATTAACCGTTTCTCCGAGACAGGGTAAGCCACGCCCACCAGCCAATCAGAGCGGCTGTACGCAAATTAGCCCAGCCAACATGGCGGCCGCCACTCCCGGACCTGAGTAAAGGGCTGTTTCCATTGCGGCAGCAGCAAAAGTGAAGCTGCGCCCGCTCAGCTCAGCTCCGCTTAAACTGCCTCTAGCAAAACACAGCTTTGAAACAATGTAACAATCATAGAATCCTCCAGAGCTGAAGGAAAGAGCAGCTCCGGCCTAACCAGTAAAAGAAACAATTGTTTCATTATAGACGCTGCGAGGTGAAGCAGAGGAGGCTTCCTTAGTTAGAAGGCCGCCTTAAAGGAACAATGTATCAATTATAGAAGATAACCCCAGGCCTTCAAGGAATAGCATCAATTATAGGAGAGAAACCACAGGAACCTGCGTCCAGCCAGCCTTGCTATGACGTTGGGTCAATGGGAGCTGTGGGCAGCCTTAAAGCCCCTCACCCAGGCTGGTCAGGTACGCCAGAAGGTGGACATCCCCCGAGGGGTCCCAGACTGTGAGAGGGCACAGGCCGGGCTGAGGAACCTCCCGAGTGCACAGAGCGGCTGCAGGACGGGACAGCGCAGGACCCAGGACCCATGAATGGGAAAAAGGCGGCAGGGTTGGAGGGGCACCGGGAAGCGGGTAAGAGGCGGCGGGGGGGGTGGTCCTCGGCCTGCTTGGTGGCTGCCCAGGCCCTTTGAGGGGCATCGTGGAGTGGGAAAGCAAGGCTGCAGGGGCCGGGGTCCTGCTTGGCAGCTCCCCAGACCCCTTGGCGGCACCGGGAAGTGGGAAAGGAAGGCAGCAAGGGATGGGTGAGTGGGAAAGAGTTGGCGGCCTGCTTGGTGGCTTCCCAGGTCCCTTCCGGGGATCAGGGAGCAGGAAAAGGCTGGCCTGACCACGAGGTGGGGTTTTCCCTGCTTTCTGGTGGATGGAGGAAGATGGGCAGTAGGCAAGCTTGGGAGGCAGGCAGCACCCAGCCCTGGCCACACTCAAAAAAGAGAACAACATGCAGGGGAGGGCAAGAGTCTGAGAGATCAACATAGTGGGGGTGCCTGCTCCAAGCCTTGACGGTGTGCCTGGGGGCAGGCCCCCGGCAGTAGACACACACAGGAGGACTGCTCTGAGCCTCAGATGTGGCTGGGGGCAGGTCCCCAGTGGTGACACACACACATACACACACACACACAAAAGGCGCCTGGCAGACTGGGGCCATCATAGGACATCCACTGAGGGGTCCTAGACTGTCAGAGGGCACAGGCCAGGCTGAGGGACTCCCTCCACCTCGAGTGCACAAATTTTTGTGCACCGGGCCCCTAGTATATATATATTCTTTTATTGATTATAGAGAGGAAAGGAAAGGGAGAGAGATAGAAACATCAATGATGAGAATCATCCATAGGCTGCCTCCTGCACGCCCCCTACTGGGAATTGAGCCCACACCCAGGCATGTGCCCTGACCTGGAATAGAACCATGACCTCCTGGTTCATAGGTTGATGCTCAACCACTGAGCCACGCCAGCCACGCACTTTTGCTGCTTTTTAAAATGGTATCTTACTTTGTTTTTGGTGTGTGTGTGTGTGTGTGTGTGTGTGTGTGTGTGTGTGTTTCAGAGTTGTTTTTCCCAGAATAGAAAATGCTATTAAATTTTAAATATTATTCTGTATGCTGAATTGTAAAAAGTAATCTTAAATCAGGGAGGGCTTTCTTTCTTAAACATAATGTCAAAGGCAGAACAGAAGAAAAAACATGTGTTTGCCAAGAAAACCTTTCCAAGTCAAGAAACATGACAATTTTGAGGGAAATATTTGCTACACATATGACAGGAAAGAAATGAATACTCTAAGTATATGAAACAGAAAGAAAATTGTCAAGCCTGGGCTAAGAGCATGAAAAAGAATTTAGAGAGGAGACAGAAATATCCAGCAAACATATATGAATGCTCCCACCTTATATGTAATCGAAGACCTGCACGCACATGAGCAGGAGAAAGCGTTTTTGCGTTATCATACGCACTAGCCGAAATTTAAGTCTTAGGGACAGAATCCCCAACACAACCTACGTGATGACAAAGGGATGCTCCTGGTTCCGTTAGCTGGGATACCTGGGGATGCTTCTTGCCTCAGTTGCACCGAAGTCACTGCCTCGTTTGAATTTTATTCTGCTTTAGTCCACCTGGCAGACAACACAGCTGCCAGGAAGCTCCTTCCAGCCTGGCAGACTGAGGTCAAAATCTAACAGCCCTATTCCGCACCTGCCTGCGCAACCTAGGGAAGACTCTGATCCTTGTGGGCTGTTTTCCCATGCCCACGAGAGAGGGATATGCCCCCAGGCAGAGAACTCAGGGGAGCATTTTTTAAGGCACCAAAACTTAAAAACCACAAACCATTCTAAACACACATACACACACACACCCCAATCCACGCATGGGCTGCGGAGGGAGTCAGCTATGGAGTTGGGAAGTTGCCAAGGGCCAACTCTATTTTCTTTAAGGCCCTAGAGGCAGCGAGACCTCATTACGGAGAGTCACCTCCCAAACCACCACGGGGAGGGACGCAGGGTCTGGAGCCGCTTGCCTCGGACGTTAGAGCACGCCCTCGGAGAGAAGAGTGGCTTGCCGAAAGAGAAGCAGCAATTCCATCTTGAGGGACAAAAGCAAGAATTGGAAAAGGTCTGCGCTGGGGAGGGGAGCGGGCCGGTGGATCCAAACTCTGCAGCGGCAGGTTTCTCAGCGGACGAGGTCGTCTGTGCGATGCGAAGCATGCGAGAGGCACACTAGCTTTTCTTCTTTTCTTTTTTTTTCCTTCTCCCCACTACATTGACGGGTTGGCAGGTTTGAGGCCTGTGTCCTTTAGTCGATCCCGCCACAGCACGGGGCTCGGAAGTTTAATTCAGCCAGGGAGGCAATAAAACAGCTCGCAGGTCACTGGGAGCCTCGACTCTGACGGGGAAAAATGTACCGTTTTATGAAAGATACAAAGTGCAGAGAAAACGGAGCCCACGACGACGACGGGAAGAGTTGCAGAGAGCGAATGGTGACACCTGGGTGCCCGTGGAGCCTGGCGGAAAACCCGAATTCCCTGGGAGGACAGACCTGCGACCTTCTAGAGCAAACGGCTTTCCAGGGGCCAATGGCCCTGGCGGTTCTGCCTGGAGAGGTGAGGCCGCTAAAGGGTTGAGAGAAGTTGCTGGGCCCCAAGTTCTGAACCCCTTCGCCTGATGCGGGGACATCTGAGCACCCCCAGAGGAAGAGGTGTGGGTGAGAGCCTGCCAGCCATACAAGGGGAGAAGCCCCGGACCGTCCTCTGTCCACTGCTTTGCCCTGGACTTGTGAAGTATGGTAGCAATCATCCCAGGTAGAAACTGTAGTTGAACGTGAACCCTGCCGTTTGGCTTCTGCACTTTTTTGTTTTGTTTAACAATAAAGTTGCTTTGATTTTCTGAACTTGTGTATGCCATCCCAATCGACTGAATCCTTCGCTGTTGGTGGTTGGAATATCCCATCGCTTGTGATCGCGCTGGTGTTAGAAAGCACATTCCTCTGTACCTGGGAACCAGGGCAGCACAAGGATCCTAAATCACCTCGGTGGGTACAGATAACGGTTCCGGTTGGCTCGGTGGTCCCAGGACCAGGACAGCACAATTACTCTAAATTGCCTCGATGGTTCCAGATAATGGGTTCCCGCTGACTCAGTGGTCCTAAGACCCAAGGGATCCAGATAATGTGTTTCTGTCGACTCAGTGATCTGGAGATCCAAAACTATAATGTAGCTAACATGCTCCTTTCTGCTTCTGTATCTGCTTTGTGCAAACCAGGTTCCTCATTCCAGACCCAACGATGCAACCGATACCTTTGTGATTTTCGCCTCTAGAAATCTGGTGTTGCGGCCATCTTACCACTGCGAGATTTGGGGAGCAAAATGCCCCCTCGTAGTCCCGGATTTGCAATCAATGTGACTCCTTTATTTGGCTTCTTGAGGCGTTCTTGTGTGGTTTGCGGGGTACATTACAACACTTGGGGTTCCACAGAGAGTGCCGTGCTCCCGTAATACCAAGAGCTTAATGCTGAATGTTAGCAGCAGGTAGCTCTATGTCTTTCTCATGGAGTTGCTCCTAAGAGGGAGGGCCCCATGCCCTTGAGTGCCATGTCCACAGCCATGTGAGAGGTCACATTCCTGACCTCCGCCCAGTGCCTCCATCAACATACCTTCCCAGGGAAGAGTCCACTTAGACCCACTCACAGTCTTTCTCTGTGGGTGCCCCCTGTCCACAGAGAGCAGGTGGGCACTTTGCTTTGTTCCTTTCTGCCCCCGGCCCTACAGGAGCAGGCCCTAACCGTGTGTGTGTGTGTGTGTGTGTGTGTGTGTGTGTGTGTGTGTGTGTGTACCCACAGGATGTCGCACACGTCTGACTTGGTTCTTGTTTCGTTTTAGGAGGCACCGGCACTTCCAAATACTGGATAGATGCATTTTTTTTTAATCAAAAGCATGCCAACGACAAGAGGAAACCCGCCCACAGTTCGACGCTTGGGTTTTACTGTTCAAAGGGCTTTGCGAAACCGGATGGCCGCCTCTCGTCCCAAAGTTTCTTCGCGAACGAAGAGACTCTCCAAGATCACGAGGACTGAACTGCGACGCAGCTTGGGGATGGGACTGAGAGATGGAAGAGATTAAAAGCTCAGTTTCTACAAATCTCTCGACAGAAGTGTCTGAGCATCCGTGTAGAATTAAAAAAAACAACAACAAAAAACAGAGAGAGGCAGAGCCCCCGTTGAAAATGGAAAAACAATTAAAAACATATTGAAAGTAGAAAGAAAAAGAGAAATCGTTCCTAATTAATTCTGGTGCCCTGCTCGACCCCAGCCTCTTTGTAATCCTACTGGGAACATCTTTATTGATCCGGGGGGCCCTGCAGCCGCTTCCGATGCTTATCTCAGCATAAAAACAGACTCTTGTGATGAGCAGTGATTTAATTACCTGACAATCACCCTTAACAATGCATGGCGAATACCAAAAACAATGCACGGAGTCGACTGGCAGTGATAAATGCAAGGAGCTGGCACTGACTTCCCCTGAAGTTTCTGGCTAAAATTCCATGAATACTTTTCTCACAGGGGAAAAAAAATAGTAATACTATTCAGTAACTTGATATGTCCAAGAGCGGACTTCATTAAGAAAGTTTAAACTAATGTCAAGTAATCCTTTGTATTATATTAGTGGAATCTGTTTCCAGAACCTGAGAAACCGACCTAGGATTAGGCCTGTCCACAAAATCATGAGGCTTTCAAAGGCAGAGAATTTATCTTGTCTCAGATCCTCAAGACTCACTCAATGCTCAAGGCCTGTGGACCAAAACGGGGCCACATGCTCACCCCTTGAGCTCAGGGAAGGCCTGCGTGGCAGTCTTGCCAACTCAAAGACCTAAAGTCACCACAAAGGATGGTCTGAAATTAAAATTTTAACTAAAAGCAGTTATGATGGGCAGTCACATCCGAGGCCGGTATCTTCCCTGACAAAGGTCAACCTTTCCCTTACACGAATCTACTGCCTGTTTGTATCTGCAGTAACATATAAAATGTCAGGGTAACTTGTAACTTCCCTTTTTCTGGACCCCTAGGGGCACAAGCAAATGCACCTGGGCACCAGGACTGAGATCACAAATCCCCCTCATTGTTGTTATCATATTAATTAGAGGCCTAATGCACAAATTCGTACACCAGTGGGGGTCCCTCGGCCTGGCCTGTGGGATCGGGCCAAAACCGGCTCTCTGACATCCCCTGAGGGGTCCCAGACTGTAAGAGGGTGCAAGCCAGGCCGAGGGACCCCACCAGTGCACGATCGAGGCTGGGAGGGACTCAGGAGGTAGGCCAGCCGGGGAGGGATTGTGGGAGGGCTCCAGGGTGTGTCTGGGCTGGCTAGCCCAGTCCCTATCGGCTGGACCCCAGCAGCAAGCTAACCTACCGGAGGAAGCATCTTCCCCCTGGTGGTCAGTGCATGACATAGCGAGTGGTTGAGCGGCCTCAGCATATCAGTAGCATATGATTAGCATATGATGCTTTGATTGGTTGAACGAATGACAGTACACTTAGCATATTAGGCTTTTATTATATAGGATTGTTGACTGTTAACTATACTATACCCACCTAAGAAAAAGATGTGTCTATCATTTTCATTTCTATCCAATCCCAGAGGTCTCCCTGCTTTGCTTCCTCCCACTTCCCTCATCCATCCCCAGTGGATTTCAGGTAACCCACCTACATCTCCACCTCTGATGGTAACATATAAAACAAGGTGAAAAACTGCCATTCTTGGGAGCGTTATCCCATCCCCTTGAGGTCCTGCTTCCCTGCAATTGTCCACAGTTTGGCTCAAATAAACTCATAAAAATTCTTTTCAGGTTTGAGTGTTGTTGTTTTTTTACAATAATAGTCCATAGTCAGTATTTAAAAATTATCTAAAGGAACTAGTGGAAATTGAATCCATTTTCACAACGAGACCTTTCCAGAATAAATGTCAAAAGTCTTCAGACATGTTACTATACACAGGATTTACATATGTCGAAGCACATGTGTTAAGTCTAGGCATAATGAAAACCATAAAGTACTTTCCCATCTTTATCACCGGGCTAAGCTGGATTGATCAAAGCTATTTACTAGGTTAGAAAGGTCATGTCACAGTGTTCATTGCCACAGGTTGTTTTAAAATATCTGAGCCCTAGCCCATCTGGCTCAGTGGATAGAGTATCAGCCTGCAAGCTGCAGGGTCCTGGGTTCAATTCCGGTCAAGGGTTGGGGGCTCGACCCCTAGTAGGGGGCATGCAGGAGGCAGCAGATCCATGACTCTCTCTCATCATTGATGTTTCTCTCTCTCTTCCCCTCTTCCTTCCTCTCTGAAATCAATAAATATATATTTTTAAAAATATTTGATATAAGTAGGTAGCAAGGGCCAAAATGGTGTTGAAGTTGATGCCATAAAACCTGGTTAACTGAATGTGGGCGGTAGAATGGCTCTCCTGTAATGAGAGGTTAACACGATAAGAGGAAAGCATAGCACGCAAGATGAGGAAATCCACACGCGTTAACCGAGTGGAGGAAGAGCCATCCCAGACAAGAGGGATGGAGAAGTGTGTGGGCAAAGGGAACAGGATGGCTTCAGGGGAGCATTAACGCCAAAACGGGCAAGACACCCTGGAGTCACCCACACTCTCGGGGTGGACAAGGGGGGCTACTGTGTCCTCGGCCACCCTCGAAAGCTCAGCGTGGTGCTGTCAGGGTCCAAAAGGGGTTTGAATGAAGAGAGGGTGTGGGAAGAGGGAGATCCGCAGGCAGTTCATACAGAGGCACACAACTGATCAAGTCTCCGCCCATACAGCGGGAGGGCTCTTTGGAGACTATCAATGAACTTTCCTTTTATTGAAATTAAATGCATTGGGGTGACACCGGTTACTATGATCGTACAGGTATCAGGTGTGGGTTTCTGTGACAAGGGCTGTATGTTGCACTGTGTGCCCATCACCCAAAGTCAGATCATCTCCTGTTACTGTGTTGAATGAACTTGCTGATGAGAGTTAAGGCAGACTATGGTTCTGTTTCATAGGGTGGGACTTTGAACAATTTCCTTAGCCATCCGTGCCTCGGTTTCCTCATGTGTAAAATGTTCAGGAAGACAGAGATTAAAAACACTCTTCTACCTTCAGATCTGACAGACATAGAAAAGGATAGACTGCTATGGGGAAAAAAAGAAATTAAAGAACATCAATGGCTAAATTACATATTTAGGTAAAGACTGGAGGAGAAAAGCAAATAGGTTTCCCAGAGTACAGAGCAAAAGAGAAAACATGAAAAAAAATAAAGAGAAAAGGTCATTCAAAGATACCTTACTTCTGTCTATACGCAACTCTGTGAAAGAAAGAAAGAAAGAAAGAAAGAAAGAAAGAAAGAAAGAAAGAAAGAAAGAGAGAAAAAAATTACTGCATAAATTACAGACAACAATTTTCTAAGCCTCAATTGAACAACAGGTTTAGTTTGAAAGAGTTTACCTCAGCTTTAAGTGCCAACAGGAATGAACTGAAAAACGACATAGATCTGGATAAACCCTTATGGAATTTCAAGAAAAGGTAGAGAAAAGTTCTTTGGGAAACTAATGAAAAAGGGCAAAAGGTTGCCGATAAAGCAGAGTTAGACTGACAGCCAACCAACCATGCGTCCGCCACCAGATGCAATCCGTTCAGCATTTCCAGGAGAAACTCGTGGAACCGGCACTTGAACTGTAACCTCTGAACTACAGACACGTGTGAGGGCTACAGAACTACCTTTCCAGACAGGATTGAGCTCACCTAGCTCTTCTGCTATATCTTCTTTCTTTCTTTTTATATATATATTTTTTATTGATTTTTTTACAGAGAGGAAGGGAGAGGGATAGAGACTTAGAAACATCGATGAGAGAGAAACATCCATCAGCTGCCTCCTGCACACCCCCTACTGGGGATGTGCCCGCAACCAAGGTCCATGCCCTTGACCGGAATCGAACCTGGGACCCTTCAGTCCGCAGGCCGACGCTCAATCTACTGAGCCAAACCAGTCAGGGCTCTATCTTCTTTCTCAGTAAGGTGTCTCTAGCTGTCCTGCGGCATAATCAGAGAGAATACCAACAAAGGGGGGACATGTGGCCCAGGAACATGGAGATATGACCCAAGCAAGCAAGGAGTGGGTATTTCCCACGACGAGGGAGTGGAGGGAGGCAGTGAGCATATCAGGGCCAATAGGACAGTGGTATCCTGACCTCAAATACAGAGGAGCAGAAACACTACAGTTAACAGACAAGAAACAGAGTCACAGATTGGGATAAATTTAAATCAGGTGGTTTAAAGGAGGAAAGAAAAAGGGAAATTTTATGTGCCCTGGAATATATCTCGATATAGAAATCTGTATGTTGAGGTCATCCTAATTTAGGACAAAAAGGTACCCTTTCCAATCATGATAACAACACCTTCTACTTTTGCAAAGTGCTCAAACACCTGGTCTCTTCCCCTTCTCTCCCTCCCTCCCCCCATTTCTCTCTCTCTCTCATTCTCTTTCTCTCATCACTTTTCATCTGCATGAAATTGCTTGATTTTTATCCACACACACACAAAAATCTCCGTCTGGCAAATCAGAGTAAGGTTACAGGAAAGTTCCGACAGCTAGGAAATGAACTCTTCCCACAACTTCTCTACAAAATGAAACCCAGTTTCTTTCTTCTTTCTTTCTATTGTTATTGATTTCGGAGAGAGGAAGGGAGAGGGAGAGAGAGATTGAAACATCAGTGATGAGAATCACGGATGGGCTGCCTCCTGCACACACCCTCCTGGGGATGGAGCCTGCAACCCGGGCGTGCGCCCTTGAATGAAATTGAACCCGGGATCCTTCAGTCCGCAAGCTGACGCTCTATCCATTGAGCCACACGGGACAGGATCCAGCTATATTTATGTCCTGAGAACAGTTAGTCGGTGGTGGAGGGAGTGGATGCCCACAGGATGTTCACTCATCGCGCATTAAAATGCAAGGCTGGCGTATGCTGCAGGGGTTCACCTCTGTGGCAAGTGATGACTAACGCAGCCCTTCACGTCAAGATGACAAACCTATCAAAACGCGGCGGGTTCCTCGGGAGACCGCTCCTCGTGAGCCTGACCTGCTGTCTATTTGCTGCAAAGCATATGTGCACCCCCAAATGTGCACACCTCGCAGCTCCTCCACAGAGTGAGCTCAAGGCCGCGGGCTTGGATACCAACAGAAACGGATCCATAAAGGACAGACTCGCCTCTAGCTCCTGTTCTTAGGTTCGAGC
>PVJC01005901.1:0-57076 GCA_004026665.1 Murina feae | reverse complement strand
AACTTCCCTCCCCTGCTGGCCATCTTGTGTCCACATGGGGGAGGCCATCTTTGACCATAAGGGTGTGGCCATCTCGTGTGTTGGAGTGATGGTCAAGTTGCACATTACTCTTTTATTAGACAGGATATTTTTGTTGTTTCTCTGTGTGGTATTGACAGGTCATGACATTGAGTTCATATTCTTTAAGTCAGTCATTCTCTTCTATCGTTTTCTGATATTCTAGTCTTAGGGAGGTCAGTTGCTTGGTGGTGAGATACTGTTAACATGCACTTACAGCTTTTGAGAGAATACAGCACACCAGGGAAACTACTGTAATTATCATAATAGGCAGGATAGCTCACAATGTCTGTAATTTACTTCAGAATCATGATCCCTAAGACCCAAATCAATCAGATTCAAATCAGTTAAGGAAAGACCTCATTGTCAAAGTCACTTTCTTAAGCCAGCTGCTTGTTCATTAATCTTATGTAGCTGAGACTCAACTTTCCCAGAAAATGCAATCCAAGTGCACCAAGTGGTGTTGGCCATACCATAGCACAAACACCTCCTTGCTCAGCTAATAGGTAATCAAAGTCTCCCCTGTTATCAAGAACAACATTGGTTAGAGAGTCTAGGAATTTTTTATTGGCCAGTTATTGCTTTAGTAACATATTCTGCAATATCTTCAAGAATTAAGGAGAGGTTTCTGACCACAGCCTCATTTGCACTTATTCCTAGCCAAGGGAGTAGGGAATCTGCCAGAGGAAGCAAATTTTGAACCATGTATGCCTCCTGGTAATTCCTATCTCAGTCTGTAGCATGGGAAAGGTGACAGCCATGGAGACCAGTAAAATTTAAGGGTCTGTAGATCACACAGGTGGTTTTATTCTGGTTACCCTCACCTTGTGTCCTTTCTTTGTACAGACCCTGCATGCAAGTTTCCTTGCATTGGGAGTTGTCAACCAGAGGCAGGAAAATAGATGCAGGAGATTAAGGACCCTGACATAATAAATATAGGGCTGAGTTTTCTCAGAGAAACTGAGGCATTAGAAATTAGGGAGAAGCTTGTATTGACTACAACTACAAGATTACCAGCAAGTAGCAAATTCAACAGTCATTTGGAGGTTATATTACTACCCTTTACTATAGCACAAGATAAGTAAACAATGGCAATATCTTTCCAGGCCAGAACAAAGTAAAATGTGGACAAAGAAATCATAAAGGTCTTGGGAGGAAGCAGTCTACCCTGATGTTGGCTACTTCTCTTCCTGGTCAATTTCATTTTAAGGTCTTCAGCTTTTCTCATAGGGCCAGATGTCAGATGGAGCCTTCTTCAGTTAAGGTTCAACACCTTGTAATTCAGCTAAGGAGTCAGTAGTCAAGAGTACTTCATAGGGTCCTTTTCATGAACCTTACTTTTGAAAAATCATCAGAATAAAACAATAATTGTAAATGACAAAAGACTTAAATTTATCCATTGTTAATGGTCTGATGAGTTTATTACAAATGAAATTGCCTAGAAAATTAATTTGGTTATTTCTGCATATACAACATTTTCATATAATAACTGGAATTTTGACTGATAACATTACACCAAGATACATATTTCCAAGAATTTCATACAACTTCTAGAATACTTACATTAATAACATGCTTCCAAACAAATATAACCTAAGAAGCTTTAGCGTCACCTTTATTCAATGAGTGCCAACAGGGTTGAGGCAGTGAAATAGTAAATAAACAATATAGAAAATTAATGAAGTCAACAATTTGTTTCCTGTGAAGACTAATCTACTCTAATAAAAGAGTAATATTGAAATTGACTGTTTCTGTGGGATGCCTAAGTCATGCTCACCAGCCAATCAGAGTAGCTGTATGCAAATTAACTCAGCCAAGATGGAGGCCAGTAGTGCAACCGCGGAGGCGGGTGCTGTGCAGGTGGCAGGGTGAGCGGGGGGTGTGTGGGGTGGGTGTGGCGAGATGGGTGGGTGGTGGGCCGCAGGTTGGGCAGGTATAGGCCAGGCTGAGGGACCTCCAAGTGCACAATATATTGTGCACTGGGCTCCTAGTAAAATGATAAAAATCTTAAGATTCATCAAGAAAAAGGGGAAAAAAGCACAGATTGCTACTATGGACATTCAGTGAAGGGTTGTAACTATAGTGTCTACAGACCTCAAAAAGATTATAAAAGGACACTGTGAACTCCCTACTGAAAAATTTAGCAATTTAGATGAAATATGTCCTTCCATCTCAATGGAAGTGTTTGAAGTTCTCGTGGCTCCTCCTTCTTCTCTTTTCCTCCTCTTCCTCCTCTTCCTCTTCCTTTTCCTGTTCCTTCAAATAGATTCTTATTTCCTTTATGGAAAATAGTTCACTTTCCTGGAAAGTATATAAATTTGAGTAAAAGCACACACTAGTTCTCATTTTTATATAATTGATTTAGGACATAGAAGAAATTGCTAATGTCAATGGGATCATTTTGAATAACTGACAAATAGTGTTTAGATTCTGCCACAAGCACCTGGAAAAATGTAGACATTATGCGATTAAGACTGGGGAATGCCAGAAGTTGAATTGAGTACATTTGGAAGAATAAGAAGTGGACCATTTTTCAATCAAATTAGAGAAAAACTTAGAAGAAGTCATTGAAGTTATGTTTTAAGAAAAGACAGTTAAGAAAAATGAGCAAAATATTTGAGGAAGAATTCACAGAGGAAATACTAATAGCTAATACACATAAAAAAAGATGCTCATTTATAAAAGACATAAGGGTAATGCTCATTTAAATGGTATATCATTTTCACATTCATCAGATTAGCAAAAAGTAAAATGCCTAAAAGTAAAGTGTGCCCTGACCGGTTTGGCTCAGTGGATAGAGTGTTGGCCTGCGGACTGAAGGGTCCTGGGTTCAATTCCAATCAAGGTCATGTACCTTGGTTGCGGGCACATCCCCAGTGTGAGGTGTGCAAGGGGGCGGCTGATCAATGTGTCTAACTCTCTATCTCTCTTCCTTCTTCTCTGTAAAAAATCAATAAAATATATTTAAAAAATAAAAATAAAGCATTGTTGCGGTCATGGAATCCCATATACTTACTATTCCTGGGAGTATAAAATAATACAATCACTTTGTAAAGAAATTTTGCTACACTTATTATGCTGGATATTTTCTGGTTACTCTATCACATCCATTCTCTTTCTTTGCCCACTTTTTGCCCTCAGAGGCTTACTTACTTCAAAAGCACCCTGGTCCTTTGGCTTCCAGTTTGGTTCAACTGGAGGTAGAAGGATGAGAGGGAAGAGAGTTCATGGCTTTTATTTTAAAAATATATTTCTTTATTGATTTCAGAGAGGAAGGGAGAGGGAGAGAGAGATAAAAACATGAATGATGAGAGAGAATCATTGATCAGCTGCCCTCTGCATGCCCCCTACTGGGGATTGAGCCTGAAACCTGAGCATGTGCCCTTGGCCAGAATCGAAGTTCTCATTTGCTCCTCCTCATTCTCCTTTCCCTTCAGTCTCCAGGCTGATGCTCTATCCACTGAGCCAAACCGGCTGGAGAAAGTTCATGGCATTTATTCTGTTGCCCCTCTCACATGTATTTGTTGTGCCCTATCCCTTGAACCATAGATCCTGTTTTAGAGTTCTCTCCCTAGAATTACATTTTCCAGATTCTTATATCTGCTTCCTGCTTACTACTTTAAACTTAAGAGGTATCTGACATCTGTTCAGAATATTTTTCAAAAATAGCCTTGAATTATTCTATCCTGACTTTTGTCCCCATAGAAAAGGGGACTTTTGTCCCCACTATAGCCCTCTACAATCCTGCCTAATTATCTCAGGATTAGGACATCTGGTGATATCCCATATACCCTTTTGTAACATTTGTGTAGTTTGGGTTAGAGTGGAAATCCTTCCTCTTTTGGCTATTTGTTCTGGAGATTGGGAAGAACAAGTGTGGGTTTTAGTGAGATCCCTGCTGCCAACTTACTGCTTGGATCCAGCTGCAGGTATTTTTCAGTGTTGAATAAGCCAAGACATCAAGAGAGTCTGATAAGAGCAGTCCATGGGGACAAATACCTCCACTCCTTTCACCTTTCAGGATGATGACGTCCTTGCATTCGTTATAGGATTATTATAGGTGTGGCAGGGTGACTTAAAAAAACCTCTTACAGTATGGAAAAGGGGCATGACATGTAATTACATTTTGTCCAAAGTTATCCTTTAAGGTATCATATTCTATTCCCAAGATGCAAATGGGCTGCATGAAATCTTTATTTCCTGAGTAATGTAGCTATTTCCCTCCCTCCTCCATGTTAATTAAGAGATATTGGGAAGACTATTAACATATTCTATCACAAAGCAAAATGTTTAATCTTATTGGTAACATTGGGAAATGTATATATCTTGCCCGAGTTTGAGTCCTTACTCTGCTAACTACTAGTTGTAAGGTCTTAAGTTACCTCACTTTCATCATTTGTCAAATGGGAAAAATAACAGCACCAGCATCATAGAGTCGCTGTGAGGATTATATAAGCACTTAAAGAGAATCCGGACAGACTACTGCCATGTGACCCAGAAATTGCACTCTAGGCATTTACTCTAGGAAACTTACATTCACACTAAAACCTATTCACGAATGATCATAGAAACTTTAACAGCCCCAAATTAAAAAGACCTTGTTTTAAAATGTAAATTTATCTGTTATTCAGGTAAGTTACGACCAACAGATCAGGAGATAACCGCCATCAAAAGTTAATTTGTTACACTTCTCAAGAGGAGGGAGCATACCATGCCCTGCAGACATGCTTTCTCTACCCCAATATCGGAAGGTATTGCAGATGTCCCCCTTCCCCAGGAGACTGCGCCGCTGATTTAGGCCAGTGCATGGACGCACAGTCTTGGAGGACCCAGGCCGTCCGAGGCTGGCGGAATGAACACTGTGCATGCGCATGCTGTGGTGTGCAGGGTCCCCAGGGACCTGGAAGAGCGCTAAGGTCCTAAGAGGAAGGCCCTCTGGTGCGAGCTCCTGGGGACCCAAGGCATCTAATTCCAAGCGCGAACCTAACCAGTGGAGCCTAAAGGCAGGGCTGGGGGAACCTGAATACATGGCCACCGCTGGGGAGGGACAGCATGGCCTGAAATATCCTGCAGTGAGACCCGGGGAGGACTGACTACCTGGAGACACAGGCCTGGGGGCCTGGTGCGGGGCGCGCACTGCGCATGCGGCTGTCTGTCGGGAGGCGCGCTCTGCAGAGAGAGGAGACGTGGGCCATCCAGGACCCTGTACCCGGCCCAGACCAGGTCAGGAGGGGCCGTGTCACTATGGCCGGCTCTTGGGGGACACCAGGCATCGGCCAGTGTCTAAGACCACACCCGAAACCTGCGCCAGGAACTCGAAAGTCTTGCTTGGTGGGCCTGGGGTGTCCTGGAGTGAGAGACACCTGGGCGCCCCGGGTCCTGAGGTCCAGAAGCCCAGCAGCAGCAGCAGCAGCAGCAGCAGCAGCAGCAGCAGCAGCAGCAGGACTGAAGGAAGGCTGGCGGGTGCCACTGTTGTGGCAGCGCACCATCATATTTTGGGACAACACAACAGCCCTCTATACGAGAAGATACCCAGGTGGGTTGGCCAGGCCGGACCTACAGGCGAACGACCTGGGCTGCCCTAGACCAACGAGCAGGTGAGTTCTGCGCGTGCACGTGCCCAGCGGCGCAGGTAGCCCAGCACCTGGAAGGGTTCAGAGGTCCCGCAAGGCTGATCCCTGGCGAGGACTCTGGGGGTTTGTCTGGAGGCAGAGGGAGTGGGACAGAAATAGGAACAGGAGTCTTCATCATTGTTTCTGCAGGAGAAAGAGGAGAGGCAAGGCAGACAGGTTTAGGATGGGCTAATTTGAGTAATTTCGGCGGGCTCTGGGTGTAAGGGCTGTGCTGGCTTGAGTTGCCTGGTATCCGGCCCTAGAGCGATTAGGACCAGGGAATCTTGGCTTGGGGTTTAAAAGCCTGAGAGAGGAGGTATGCATGTGAGGAGGTGGATGTTTACCATCTGTAGAAATTGACCAGCCCTGGGTGTTGGGGAGCAGTTTTCCCAGGATCCTTAAGATGCCAAAATATCATAATAAAGAGACATGCTTAATACAAACCCAGATGGTAAAAATAAAACTTAGATAAACCTATGTCATGGAATATTATTCAGCAATAAACAAGAATGAACGATTATACATGCAACAATTTAGATGGACCTTGTTTGACACATGGGATGGGGTGGTGGTAACGGTGTGTGTGTGGCTATAAAAAACATCAGGGACGCTTGTGATGATGGAAAGGTGCTGTATCTTGACCATCTCAGTGTCAGTATGCTGGCTGTGACATTGCAGTATGGTTTGCAGGAAATTAGCATTGTGAGAAAGTGGGTAATGGGTTGTAGGTAGAGCACAGGAGGTTTATCTCGGTGCAGTGGCTGATGCAATGCTGTGAGCACACTCCAGCAATTCAGATCTTTCTGGCAAACCAAGAAGATGGCAACACCCGCCTGAGCCCCTCCTAGAGCCCCGTACACAGTATCCTGACCTTTATACTCATTGGCTCCCTAAGAAGACGTTCCATGATTGGCCACCTCCACTATATATACTGCTGTATTTCCTCAATAAAATTAGACCTGCATCACAGAACCTGGTCTCTGGAGTCATGCATGCAAGTGTCCTAGCGCTAGGGGCTCCGTCATCCTCACCCCTGGGAGACCCCCTGCTTCAATGCGTAGTAGGATCTCTCTATTATTTCTTACAGTTGCATGTGAATCTACCATGATCTCAAAGTAAGAAGTATAATTAAAAATAAAAAGAACCTGCAACAGTTAGAGTTCAAAAATATTAACTATTTTCATGTTATTATTTCTATATTAGTAAATTTGCTACTAGTAAAAATGCATTAGTAAAAATGCATTGGAGCTGATGATTCATTAATTCATATATTAATTTAGCAATATTTACTAAATTGCAGCCTACCATCGCATTTTGGGATAACAGCCCCAAAATGCGATGGTAGGATGCTTACAATGTGTAAGGTGCCATGCAATAGGGGAGCAAAGATATGATTCCTTCTCATGTGACTAATAGAAATAGAAAAAGAAGAAAGTCATGATTATTAAAATAGGAGGCATGGAGGAGTAGCTTAAAGCAAGGTTTAGCACCAGGAAGGCTTGTTTTGAATCTCTTCAATTCCTGTTTTGAATCTCTTCAATTTCTGTCTGCATTTTCTCAAATAATTACTTAATGATTTTGTTTCTGTTGCTTTGTTTATAAATAAGTGATGATAAAAATAATTTATTCTATTAGTATTGTTTTAACATTTAAATGAGATAATATATTAATTTACTTTTTTTTAATACAAATCAATTTTGCATCTAATATTTGGCTCTAAACACCTGGGGTCCAACGGTGTCTAAGAAAATTATGTCATTCTTTAGGAGGCTTATTGTTTTGAGTGGGGTTTTTGAACACTTAGTGAGAACTGCTAAGGAACTGAATGCATTCAGTGCAAAGTTGTGGGCTTTTCTCTTGGACTCTTAAAAAGAGTAATACTTCTCTATTCTGAGACAGATACAAGCACCTAATATTTGCAGCCATATAGCTGTGCAATTTTTCTATACATTACTAAAATCATGTATGTAAACTGAAGCATATACTTCCATTATAATTTTATTAATGCTCTATCTTTATGTACATTTGATCTTTGATTGGCAGCAGGTCTTATGTAAATGATCAAAAAGTAATAGCATGCAGAAAAGAGATATAAAACATATATGGGGACAGAGATGATTGTTTTAGAAAAAGTTTTTTGAAGGAAGTGGTATTCGGTATTTGATCTGGACCTTACAAGAATAGATAATAGTATAAATCATTCAGATCATACCTAACTGAAGAAATTTAGCACACATTGTGTCCTCAAAATAAGAGTTTTATGCTTTGGAATTTTTTGTTTTCCTTAAAGATGAATTGATTTGAAATGAATGGGGAAAATTGAGTGGCATTCTTTATACTTTCACTAGTTTACCTGTAAATAGTACCCTAAAAATTTGCATGCAATGTTGATTGCTGAGGCTGGGAGGTAGTCATACATCTAACTTGACTTATTACTAAGTTTTTGATATGTATATACTGAAGGAATCAATAATTTTCTCTAAACACTCTGTATTTTACTTCTCAATGATGATGCATAGTCTTTAGGGTCCAGTCTGCAATCACACATGTCGGCCACTCTTTTTCTCAGTGGTATTTCCCAGAAAAGGGCAGTTTGAACTATCAGAATTTAGCTTTATCCTCTAGAAGATTCGAGGCTGGTTGTATCTTTTACTCTGAAGAAATTCTTATAACTGTGAACTCCTTAAAAACTTCAAAATTTATTTAAAGAACTATGCAAAATGTTCAAAAGAAATTTTAATTGTTAAACCTGAAGGTTAGTTATAAATTTCTTTTAGAGGATTAACATTCTTCACATGAGCCTTATAGTTACCATTACCTGATGTCTGAGTTCTTCCTTGTTCAAAACATAAGAATGCTTTACTAGAATGTTTAAAAGTTCTTTCTATTTCTCACCCTGGCCAGGAGTTTTATTTCCAGTCAGGGCACATACCTAGGTTGTGGGTTCCATCCCCAGTTGGGGCTCTTACCGGAGGCAACTGATCGATGTTTCTCCCTCTCCCTCTCCCTCTCCCTCTCCCTCTCCCTCTCCCTCTCCCTCTTTTCCTCCCTCCCTCCAAAATTAATAAAAACATATCCTTGGGTAAAGATTAAAAAAATAAAAGTTCTATTTCTCCAAAGTCTAGTTTCTTTTTATATATCATATATATTAATAGAATGTTTATTAAATGTCCTCTGGGTTTAATACATTTTTTAGCAAGTTGAAAATCAGGGCTGCTCATGAGATTCTCAACACCCTAGATATAAAAAGGAATGTGTCACAGAGGGAATTTAGGAAACTAGAGGGGAGAGAAGGATTTAAGGATTTGACAAAGATGCCTTCCCCTGAAGGGATGACCACCACCCAATTTAATAGCTCAATTACCAGTTCTGCATGTGGCTGGGCCTTCTGGATTTCTGATAAAGATGATGAGAAAAGATTATCTTTAGCTTAGCTGTAATACAAAAGTCTATTAAATATCAGATGTAAAACACAAAAGTCCTTTGAATGAATCATTTTTTCTCTCTCACTTGGCATATGATTTGCTTGAGACTTTTAAAAATTAAACTCCTATTCCCAAAACGAAGACATTTATTCTTGGAAAACATTTTTGGAAATAGTTTTTTGTTTCTGGAATAAAGGTAAAATGGTAAGTTCTTATATTCAATGAGAAGCCTGATGCACAAAATTCGTGCAAGAGGCTCAGCCCTCACAGCCCTATCTTCATCCAGAAGGTCGTGTGGCTGTACATTCTAATTAGCATGTTATGCTGTTATTATTATAAGTTAGGTAGTTAAAAACAGTAGGTGTTTTCTTAGATTATTTAAAGCTACTTAGAAAGCATATCTATTAAGACTATGTATATAATTGTTATTGAATGTATTTACTATATATGGTTGCAATGATTTGTTTTTTTTGGAATTAATTTCATGACATCTACTTGGAGACAGTTTGAAAAGGGACACATCACTTAGAAAATGTCCTATTATAATTATTAGGAAGCATGTTATTTACAATACACAAATATATCAGGCTTATTGAAATATTTTTTAGGGATTGTTTTATTGAAAACTTCATTCACTGAAACAACTTTAGTTCAAAGAAAGAACTGGAAAGTGAATCCTTCTGAGAGTAAATGGGACATCTATGGCTTGTGGAATGCTGAGAACAGAGTTAAGGTTAAGAACATGGAATTTGTGTGTCTATCACTCATGTATGTGCTGTTCTATTATTTAAGGTATTTTTCTAATAGCTGCATTCTGCTTCCCTGGCCTTGGCAGGAAGCATGTTGTCTCTATATGTAAGTGAACCCCGATGTGTGACAAAGTGTGAAAAGAGAATGCACAAAGTTCTCTTTAGATTACAGAAACATCATTTCTTTTTATTTGAAAGAAGAGAAACTTTTTCATAGTAAGTCTGAAATAGCCAAAGTCTATCTTACCTTTACATATCTATTTACTTTATATGTCCCATGAATGGATGCTTTAAATAAACTATTTTTAGTTATGAAATAAAACCGAAGCCCCTCACTCTAGGCATTTGAAAAAATGTTTTTATTGATTTCTAGAGAGAGAGAGGCTGGGAGAAGGATAGAGAGATGGAAACATGATGAGAGAGAAACATCAGTTGGTTGTCTCTTACATCCTCCTACTGGGGATTGGGCAGGCAACCCTGGGCATAGCCCTGACCTGGAATAGAACCATGACCTCCTGGTGCATGGAGCAGTGCTCAGCTGCTGAGCCACAGGGGCCTTCTGAGGTAGGCATTATATGCATGTTTTAGAAATGAGGAAACTGAAACTAAGAGAATTTAAGTAATTTGCACAAAATCACAACAGTTGAGTAGTAAAGACTTGAACCCAAAGTCCATGCTCTGCCCGCTAATTCTGTTGCTTCTCCTGTTGTAGTCTTTGGAAAAATTGTTGAACCATTTCCATTTTCTCGAACAGAACCTAACTACATCTTATGGTGTCATTGTTACATTATTGATGAAACTAGGGGCCCAGTGCACAAATTTGTGCACCTTGAAAGGAACTGTGGGCTGCGAGACTGCGGTGGGCATAGGAGTGGGTCTCAGCCCATCCTCTGCACCCCTGCTAGCCCCTCCTGTCGCAGCCCCTGGTCCCCTGTCTACTGGCAGTCCCGCTCCCACCACCACTGCTCTCATGCACTGATGGCGTCAGCCCTGCGCACTCCTGCTGACAGTGTGGAGTGATTAGGGCTGGTGCCAGCAGTGGGTGTGAATGGTGGCTCCTGCCCTGATTACCCCTCAGGATCAGGGAGAGGTGGAGAAGCCCTGAGGGCGATCAGGGCTGGTGCTGGTAGCAGGTGTGAGTGGGGCCAGTGCCAGTAGTGGGTGCGAGCACCGGGCAGGACCGTGGTGCACAGGATCAAAGAATTTTCAGTAACCACCAGAGGCTCGCCTCAATGACAGCAACTGGCACCCTGCCTTGGTCTGGCATGCCTGCTCCTCTGTTCTACCATCCCACCATGTTTTGCGCTCTGTTGCTGGCGCCCGCCATGTTCCATGCACGCATCCTGGTGGTCAGCGCATGTCATAGCGACCGGTTGTTCAGTTGTTTGATTATTCTGCCATTCATTCTATTTTCATATCAAGGTTTTATATATATAGATGGCTCTCATGCATGGAAGGATGGCAGAGCTGCTACCCAGCCAGGTGGAGACTGACTGCCACCTGTTAAGTTCAGGTGATGGGTAGAAAGGTTGGAATGGCTGGATTTGTAGAAACCTCAGCCCTCTTCTTTCTTATCTGCAGTCCTATTGTTTCAGGTCATTTGGATTCATGGAGCAGATCAGGACTCATCTCAGCAAACTGCCAGGGCTCTGCTGTGGGAATCTCCTTGGTATGCAGACATAGATGAAGACCCTTGAAGATGGCTGCTGCCCCAGGTAGGAAGCTGACCCAAGTGAGTTCCTTGACTCTTGAGAGATGAGCTCAGTTATAAGAGGAAAGAGTGTTCTGAGACAGAAAAGGAGAAAGTGAGTGAAATTGGATTTAAATGGAAATCTGATGTTCATTTGAATTTGTTCCAGTTATGCTTGGAATGTCTGATGCATTTGAATTTTCAAGTTTAGAACAGTATTATATGAAAATGCCTTGATAATTCCAGAAAAGAATATGTCTGAGGGGAATGAGGAAGGAAAGGTGTCTTTTATTACTTTCAGTTTGTCCTTAAGTCCATTTAATTATAACAGCAGCTTACATCTTTAATAGCTTTTCAGGGCACTTTGTGATATGTAACTTTATTTTATTCATCTTCCTTGGAGGCAACACACCTAGTATTTTCTCCATTTTGTTGATAAGAAAACTGAGAGGCATAAAGATTGCATGAATTTATTATTACTATTAATACTGGTGGTGAGTCAATCAAATAATAAAGGTGTCTATTTAAAAAGTACATTTATATTTATGTATGTACTTATAGAAATATCTATAATTATGCTTTGGTGTTTTATTTTAGCTTCAAACACATAAATGTATGTCTTGACATGGGCAAAGGTCCTTTATTTGCATATATTTTTGATGATTCAAGTACTCTATGATTTATTTTTCTTAAATCACAATCATATTTAATCGTCTAGAATTTTCAGGTATTTTGCGGGGCAGCTGCTAAGTTATCAAAACAGTTTTAAAGCAATCAGTGCAGCCTTCTTCTGCATTTTCAGTTATTTTACCAATATTTTGTTTATTTTTACATCTTTTTTTTGTACCAGTTTGCCTTTACTGGGTCTTACCAATACCTTCAATGGCATTGTCAGGTCTATAGTCTGTTGCAGATATTTAAGTTGTGTAATTATGACAAAGTGCTATAGACACACAAAGATTTGGGAGCAAACACAACTAACTGATTATTAAGAAATATACAGCTACTATGGGTGGGGCACAAGTGTGTAGGTGCATTTGCAAATAGTCTGCTAAGTTGTGAGTATTCAATGTGCCATAGAATACAGAATTTTTAGAGATAAAGATACAAGCTTCAATTTATTTTGAGTGTAAAGAGAAATTCATAAGAAATAACCTTGAATTGAAGGCAAATATTTAGCTAGTCTACTCATTGTAATATCTGCTTATTAAACCAGTGATTATTACGTACAAATTATGTGTTAGACACACAATTCCAGAGCAGAGGACACTCTATTCTTATGACATAGAGTCCACAGTTGGGGAAGAAGGGCATTAAAAAAATGAAATATGCCCGATGGTGAAAAGTCTACGGAAAAGATACAGTGGGCTTTAAGAGAGACTGATTGTTAAGCCTCACTGAGTAGTAGTTGCTCTTTCAGTAAAGATGTGAAAACAGGGGAGAAAGTGAATATACTTTAATGACCTTATCACAAAATGGAGTTCAAAGGTGATGGTTTTTACTTTGGTCTTGGGGGCACCAGCTGGGAACGTGACGTGTGGAAGAGCTGGTAGATTTGAGGGACAGCAGAGGCCAGTGTGTGTGAAGCATGCTGGGAGAAGAGAGAAAGAATAAACTGGACCAGAAGGATAATGAGGGGGAAGAATAGGAGAGCTGATTGGTGCAATAGAGCCTTCTAGTCTCTTATTCGGACTTCGGCTTTTACTCTGAGGAAAACAGGAGACAGTGGGTGATTTGAGTAGATGGGAGACATGATTTGACAGATGACAGGAGCACTCTGTATGCTCAGCTAGGAATGTCCTAAGGAAGACCAGGAGTGAAAATAGGCAGACCACTTAGTCGGAGAGTCTATGGAGATACCATGGTAATGTCTACAATTTCAAGCAATGGAATTACCACTAGAGGTGGAAAAATTGTTTATGTCACTGTTAAAAGCAAGACAATAGGCCCAAAATGGAATTGCTTATGCTAAGCCCTCTATCGTCAAACCAAGATTTAATTTAATTACAGTTTCAGCTCTTCCAGAAATGGAATCTTAAACCAGTCAGGTAATTTGCCTACTTGGCCCCTGCCATCCCTTAAGGAAAGCAAGCTTGCAATAACCAATCCACTTTTTTGTCTTCTGCAACTTCCTTGTTCCCGCTCCCTTCTGCCTAGAAATGCCTTTCATTTTGTACACCTCCTTGGAGCCTTTTTCTCTCTGTTAGATGGGATGCTGCCTGATTCTTGAATCATTAAATAAAGCTAATTAAGATTTTTATAGTTTATTCTAAAAATTTTGTTCCTTAGGATTATCAAAAAAGTTTGAAGATAGGAAAGTTGAAGACAGAAAAATGAAAAACAGTAAAAATATTTCATAGTAGAAGATTGTCTAAGTTACATTTTGTCTGTATAATGAATATTATATAAAATGTGTGTAGTAAATAGAAAAAGTAACAATGACATATTCAGTCATGATATATGTGGTAGGTTCTAAAATAGACAAATAATATTTTTACAAGTACAGAATGAATTTATATTATTTGTACATACAAGGCAAAAAAGACAGGAAGCATATATAATACTAACATGGATTACAGATATTCTTAAATGTTCTTATTTTACTCCTCTTCACTTGAAAATATTTTCTACAATGAACATGCTAGAGATGTTATCTCATACATTTCTTTGTTTAGTCAATACATTTTTTTTTTTTGAGTAGGGTCTATCTTTAAAATTCTGCTTTTGGCTTTAAAAAAGATTTTAAAAATGAATGAGATAATTCTTATCATAATTCTTAATAGTTTTAATAGGTGGAGAGAAAAAATATATATCAGTGCACATACCAGTAGATCAAAAAATTGTATCAATGCAACTAGAGAAACAAAATATACTCTGAGGGGTTAGGAGGTAACAAATATTTAAGTGTCAGTGACATTTGAATTGGGCTGTGAAATACCAGGGGGGTGTTTTGACAGTTTGTGGAATAGCATTCTCAGCCGAGGGAACATAATTTGCAGAATTATAGAGTCAGGGATGCATATACCATGTTGTAGAAAATAACATATAGTATGGCAAAAGTATAAAGAAAGTATATAATTATAGTATAAGAAAGCATATACTAGTATATAAAAAGTATATAAGCATAATATAGCATAAGCAGGTATATACCATAGTAGAATGGAGTCAGATATGAAAAAGGCAGACTTAATGTGATAGAAAATTGTTTGTCATTGAACAGCTGTATATATGTACCATGTATATAGATGAAACATATTTGCATAAATATACTTAACCTCTATGAATTTATACTCATACATTAACTCAAATCTATATTCAGGTTACTTGGATATTAATTTTAGACTTGTGCCATGAAATTAATATTTAATAAAAAGAGAATTATAACCTTACTAGGGGCCCGATGCATGAAATTTGTGCAGGAGTCTTGGCCCTCGCAGCCCCAGCTTTGTCTGGAAGGTTGTCCAGAAGGTCATTCAGAAGGACATCTGAAAGTTTGTTTGGCTGTCCGGTCTAATTAGCATATTATACTTTTATTATTATAGATGACTTCACTCCTTTCTTGAAATATTTACTGAGTTATTTTGATCTCTACTAATAACAAATGTACTATAAACATCTACTTGTAACAAACATTTACCCTAGCTCCACATCTACTGAATTTCTTGTGAGAAGCAGTGGAAAGAATCTGGTTCATTATACATGAAATTTATGGGGAAGAATGAAAATAATGGGTGCCCTCCTAAAGAACTCAGTGGTAACGTGGAGAGGTGCTGGGCATCTCCTGTACATTTCCTGTGACTTAGGGCATGGAATGGAGCCAATTCCAGCATCTTGGCTTTCCTCTGTCACATTGCCGCCGTTTGTAAGTTTGCATTAGTCAACAGCACTCTGAGGGTCTGATTACTTACTTCAGAACATTTGCTCTTGGCTGTAAACTGGTAAATAAACAAAGGCACTGCCTGAGAGAGCAATGGCATTTTGGTAATTCTAGGGGAAAAAAGTCATTTTGAGCACTTAACTCTAAAGAGAGGAAACCAAGATGTTACATTTTGCAGCCGTTTGTCCCCCCCCCCCCCCCATTTGTAGCTGACAGATTGGATTTAACACATGGAAACTGGAAGACTACTTGTCTTTAAAAATGGTCTAATTACATTTGGAGCTTAAGGGAAATAGAAGATTCCAGGATATTTTTGTTTTGAATTTGAAATTGGGGACAGCGCATGCACAGTTGTTTGTTTTCACACTTTATGGGAATGAATCACACCATGTCGACCGTGAGATTTAATTATGTATTTAGCAGAGAAACTGGAGATGTGCCAGCGCAATAGTTAAGCTGCTGGAATAGCCTATACACAGCCCCTTCCAGTTTTCAGACATTGCAAACCTTTCCTAATAGTGCTTTTAACATAGGAGATGGACTGATGTTGATGAGACGCATCAAATCTCAGAGGAATGCTTCTGCTAGAAAACAAAATGCTGATGTCAGAAGAAGGACACTGTTATAACGGGGAGCCAAGCCGCTGAACCCATGAGCATAGGATCTGACTTCAATTGAAGCAATTCAAGCAAAACCAGTCATCTCTGCCTGTCCCCATTGTTCTGTTCATCTACAGGTCCGTTCACGAACTCTCTCCATCCTAAACGTTCACACACACACACACATCCACAACTTGTTGCAACATTTAAAGCCAGGGGATCAAGGATGAAATGAAACTTAATTTTTTTTATTTAAAAATTTATGATTATTTTAATGTCTTCTTCCGTACTCAACTCCGAAGTGGATTGGCTGACAACATTCTTAGGTTAAGAAACATTTAAAGGTGTTTTTTTTTTCCCTGATAATAGTTAACTAAGTAGGTTAACTTATTTAGGAAGGATTTATAAAGGATATTTAAGTAAACTGAAAGGGAATAGGCAAGGCATTGATTCTGCTATAAAATTTCTTTCTTTCTTAGATGTGTGTGATCCAGTATTTTCATTTGAAGTTCCTGAAAGTAGGTAGGACAAACACAGTTGCTTTTTTTCTTTAACATGTCAAAAGCCTAACAAAAGTCATACATTTGCTAGCATGGCAGAGCTGGGAGGACACTTAGATATTTTTTCCTTGTTTGCTGTAATTGTGTCACCATGGCTGATTAACTGAGGGTGCCAATTTAGAGTTTCATTGTTCATGGAAGAAAATAATAAAAACCAAACCTTTAATGGTAAATAAATAAATAGCTGAGATCCAAAGATATAACTTCTAACATTTATAATCTTATAAATATTTTGTGTTTTTCCTTTCCTTAAATGGGAATAGGAATTCTACACTAATTCCTTCTGATTTATAGTAAATTCTATTTGGGAACAATATTTGATCTTTTGATATTTGATCCCTCTGTTGATAGCTATTGAATTCATTCTCCTACAGTCTTCTTCCCAGATGTTTCTTTGGATCCCAGATGTTATTTGTCAGTGGTTAGAATTTGATCTCAGTGAATCTTCTAATAGGCAATTTTACAGGTGTATTTTTAACAAGATGACCAAAAAGAAGCATGAACTGCCATTTATAAAATAAGTCACAGGGATGTAGTTTATAGCAAAGGAAATATAGTCAATAATATCCTAATAACTATGTACAGTGACAGATGATTAGTAGACTTATGCTGATCACTTTGTAAGGTATGTAGATATTGAATCACTCTGTTGTATACCTGAAACTAATGTAATCTTGCACGTCATCTATAATTAAAAAACAACATATGTTTTAGATAACTTTCAGTGACTAGAGTGGAACTGTTTGTGATTGGGAATTATGGTTTCTTTGTCTTGGTGGTGCTAAATGATCACCATATAAGACTGGCCCATTTGCTGAAGCAGAGCTGTTACTTGATTGGTTAAATTATATAAGTAGTACACCTGCTGACACTGGATTATAAAGAAGTTGTTCAAAGATGAATCTGAAAATATGTAAAATTTGTTTTAAAAAATGGAGCCAAGAAAGTAACTCATGACCATGGATAGGCCTCTGTGGTTGACAGGAGGGACAGCAGGACTCAGCTGTGAACCCTCTTCAAAGAACTCCTGCCCCAGCTGAGGAACTGATTTGTCCAAGGTCTTGCCCTTTCTAGGGCTGGATGTGGGCAGAGTGTGGGAAGCGGACATTTACAAAGGCCTGGCCTCTCCTCCCAACTTGGGACAGCTCCAGAATTCATTCTGTCTTCAGAACTTCCCATGAATTCCGCTGAGGTTTTCATTGAGAGCTCATCAAGCCCAGCTTCTCCCTCTGCTCAGCCAAGCTGTGCTTTTTTCTTCTCCACAGGTGTTGATCACAAAGCTCCCCCTACAGCCTCCTGCACACAAATCCCTTCTGAGTCTGTTTCCCCGGAAACCCAGCCTGGGTTTGTACAAATAAACAGGCAAATCCTTGCTGCTTTTACGTCCTAGGTGTACAGTCTGGAGCCTGAGGCATAGCCAGCCTACCTCCTCATACCCAGAGCTGTCCTTCGGACTACATCTAGCCATAATTCCTAAGTCAAGCTCTGTAGTTATAATAAACCCCCAGACATTCATGTATCCGTCCTATCTATTCTAACTACCTTGAAGAGCATCTCCCCTCCTTTTCTCCTTAGCTCTAATGAGTGGTATATTCATTGTGAAGTCCAAAGCATGTGAGATGATTTCAATGGAATTTAAGCCATAAGCAATACCTACGAGCATCATCCTGGTCTTTGGGCTAAGTGCCATACTTTGAGCATCTGAATTCACACATAAATAACACTATATACCTTGTTCTATTTTCCAGATGTTTCTTTGGATCTTACTTGTTGAAAGCATCATTATGTTAGGAACCAGGAAATGTCTTGACATTTTTAGCATGTGTGAAGAATAACATTTAAAATAGTTACCTGAATTTGTTATTAGCTATCTTGCTTTGCAGTTTTTTCATTTGTAAGCTCAAGTTGGTTTTCCTGTGTTTGTTTTTGGTGTGTCTGATTAAACCTGTTATTGTGTTTTTGTTTTGACACTCTTGGTGTCAATTTTTCAGGAAACACCTGTCTAAAGAAAAATGTAGAGCTCATGCTTCAGGGGAGAGCCAGCCATCTCTGTCAAGCACAGTAGAGTTTTAGCATTTGTGTGTTTAAGCCAAATGGTGCCTTAACCAGCTTCATTTAATTTGCTTATTACTCACATTGGAGGCGATTCACAGTATAAAGATATGTTTACAAAGAGACCATTTCTGCCAAACCATAATCAATTTCAAAATGTTCCTAGAATGTGTAAATATTGATTATTGAATCAAAACTTTCAGATTAGCAATTCTCCCATTATAATGTTAGATCGCTATAACTGGTCTTGGTTAAGCATGACTAAATAATAAGTGATAGTTGCATAATGTGAAAAGGTCAATAATTTTTCTCTTCAGCATATTTTCCTAGTTGGCTATCCTATATAATAAAAGGGTAATATTTGAATCAACTGAATGACAGAATGACCGGAATGCCTGTGGCCCCTTGCCCCAGCCAGCCCCATCCTGGAGCAGACACCCTCACCCCATTTGGGGTTGGGCCAGCTGACAAACCACCCCTGGCCCCAGCCAGCCCTGCCCACGATCCCTCACCCCAGCTGGCCTGCCCCCCATGGCCCCCATTGGGGCAAACTAGCTGGAGTCCACCGGTGCACGAATTTGTTCACCGAGCCTCTAGTGATTTATAAATACTGGAGAAAGTAAGTTTTGTCTCTGGAAACAATCCTTCTTCATAGTCTTTCTCTATTTTCTTGTCATTTATGCACATATATACATCTTCAAATTTAAAAAAAAGATAATCATTGGTAGATAGGGTGACTCAGAATCTACACACTCAAGTGTCAATGCAATGTTTCATGTCTTTATTTTTCAGTAAATGGACTGAAAACCAAATTCTGAGGACCTTCCTGGTGTAATTATGGGAAACTTTCTTTTTTCTCAGAATTTCTTTCTTCCTTGAGTTTGAACATGAAACTGGGGCCTTTTGTAGAGCTAAAGTATTACCATAAAAGGACATCTGTACTATGGACTGAATGTTGGTGCCTCCACAAAATTCCTGTGTGATGATATTTCAGGGTGTGGTCTTTGGGAGATCGTTGGGTTTAAATGAGGTCATGAGGAATTGGTCTTCATAAAAAGAAGACAAGAGACGAGAGCTCGCTCACTCTCTGTCTCTCCCTTATGGGCGCGCTCTCTCTTTCTTTTTTCTTTTACATCAATATATTTTTATAGATTTCAGGGAGGAAAGGAAAAGGAGAGTTAGAAACATCAAGGATGAGAGAGAATCATTGGTCGGCTGCCTCTTGCACGCCCCCTACTGGGGATCAGGCACACAACCTGAGCATGTGCCCTGACAGTAATTGATACCTGAATTCATAAGTTGAAGCTCAATCACTGAACCACATTGGGCCACACTCTCTCTTCCTCTCCTCCTGAAAGGAGATGGTGGTATCTGCAAGCCAGGAAGAGAATCTCGCACAAGGAACTGATTTTGCTGACATCTTAATCTTGTACTTCTCAGCCTCAGAACTGTGAGAAATAATTGTCTGTTATTTAAGTGGACACACTATCAGTCAGTCAGCTTGAGCTGCTATAACAAAATACCATCACCAACTAGGTGGCTTATGACTGGTGAGATGTTTCTTGCTTCTGTCCACCTGGTCTCTGAAATCCTGGTACTTTTCTCCACTTTCTGTGCTGTGATTGTGACCTGGAGATCTATGCCGGGCTGTCTGTGGTCCCACGTATTTGAAACATCATGTAACGCCCTTCTTAAATCTTATTACCTCTTTAGGAGTAGCACACAGGTTCTCTTTCTCCTGAGATCTATATCCTTATTCTACTTATACCGGACACCTTGCCTCTCTTCCTAGTGCTTCCAAGTTTCTTAATGGTATATGTATTCGAAGGGAAAAATTCAGAGAAACTTGCAAGTAGGTAATTTCTGTATTCACCATTTCTTGAGATACAGAAATCATATAATTTCCTTAAAAGCAGGTTACTTTAATTAATAATAATAATAATAATAATAATAATAATAATAATGCCTACACAGATTTGACTATCTCAAACTTTTCCCTTTAGATAGGTAAAGAATGGAGGATGAAGAGTTTGCCCAAATTTGGCACCAGCCAGTAGAGGGAGCTTCTGAAGTTTCAGCCATGGGGGACTCAAAAGCCTCTCTCCTAAAGCAGTTTTAAATCCTTACTAGCTGTGAGATCTGGGCATGCTGTGAGATCTGGTTAAAATGAAGTAACGTAATTTCTCCATTCTTCAGTTTCCTAATCTGTAAAATGGGCAGAAAATTATAAAAGTACTTATAACAGTTTCTGACACGTATTTTTGTTAAGTGGTTCTTCACAACAGTGATTATTGAAAAAAAAAATAGGGATTGTTGGAAATGTAGGTCATCCTCTCATTCTCTCCCCTTGGCAAGAAGGAAAGAATAATGAGGAAGAAAAATATTGAACTGACAGCTATTTATCTAGATGGAGTGGAATTAAAGCCAGAAAGAACTAAATTTACTTTGAATTGGTAAGATTAAGTTTCTTGACATCAGAGGAAATAAGTGTCTGTAAATCTGTTTTCCACAAGTGGGGCAAAATGTCTATAAATTCATTCTTGCTATGATAATTAGATAATTACTTTTAAAAACAATGTGGCTTATAATGCATCAGACACAAACATGGGATTTATTGACAAGAACTAATTGATTCTAATTAGTTTGATACCTGATTTGATTTTCTGTTTCTCCCTACATTTTATCTCTGACTTGAAGACTCTTATTTTAACGGCTCATATAGCATAATCTATTAAACATTTCTGAAAAAAGAAATGCATCATTCCTTTTAAAAGTTATTCATTCCAATCATAAAATGCCACAGGCTTTCTTCTCCTCCCACCTCACACTGCCCCCATTCAAAATTCTGTAGGGAAAGAAATAGTAGGGAGATGAAAGTCCTCTAAGACTTCTCCCTTTAAGAAATGAGACTTTCTTTTCCCTAATTTAATTAAAATAAACATGACTTGAGAAAGAACAAGAAATACCTGCAGGTTTAATTCTAGTTTCCATCTGTTAGACCCATATTTTTGGTAATGACCTAGCAGCTGTGCTGCAAAGGCACCCTACACTAATGTCTCTTTTACACACAAGATTCAAGCTTTAGTAAATAATTCAGCATTTTTTATATTAGATATAGTCACTTTTTAAAAATGACATCAAAAGCTCTATGTATTTCTTTGAAGGTGGCATATTGACAGTTGAAGTGAGTCCTCTAGTTATACTGTTGACCTATGAAAAAATTTGGGAAAATGTTCTGGTTTAGAACAAAATATTAAATTGTACCAGGAGAATCACTTTTCAGTGACTCTGAGTGGGCCATAGGCTGCTACTCTGAGTAGAAGCGGGCATATCTTTTACACATGTTCTCAGTAAAAGGGATCATAGGCTTATAAGACAAAGCAAAAGTAAATTCATGATGATACCTGGACACAGTGGTGCTTTATTCATTCCTTTAGTCACTCAACTATTTTTAACTTATTTTTAAGTTGTTTTTTAATCCTCACCTGAGGATATGTTTTTATTGATTTTTTTTAGAGAAAAAGGGAGGGAAAGAGAGAAAGAGAAACATGGATATGAGAGAGTAACATTGATTGGTTGCCTCCTGTATACACAGATGGGAGATTGAACCCACAACTTAAGTATGTGCTCTGACTGGGAATCAAACCCACAATCTTTTGGTGTACAGGACAACTCTCTAAGCATCTGAGCTACCCAGCCAGGGTGCAACTATTTATTGAGCACCTATTAGGTTAAGCACTCTTGGAGGATCAGAGCAGTGCACTTATTTAGATGCAGATCTTGCTGTCAAGTATATTACTGTTTAAATAAGCTTGAGAGGAAGAAGCCAGAGGATTACTTTTTAAATGATGTGGGAGGAGCGTATGTGTGATTCTCTAAGCCTCCATAGAAGAGTCAACTTTTATTTTATTTTTTTAAAGTATGTTTTTATTGATTTCAGAAAGGAAGGGAGAGGGAGAGAGAGATGGAAACATCAATGATGAAAGAGAATCATTGATTAGCTGCCTCCTGTATGCCATCCACTGGGGATTGAGCCTGAAACCCGGGCATGTGCCCTGACTGGTATCAAATCTAGGACCCTTCAGTCCACAGGCCGACTCTCTATCCACTAAGCAAAACCAGCTAGGACAGAGTCAACTTTTAAATCGGAGCCTTGAAGTAGCTGGAATTTTATAGTGTGTTTATAAAATACATGTATTTTAGGGGAAAGAACGGCATAGGTGCATTCAAAAGAATCAGGGAGACTGAGTGGCATATAGATGGAGTAAAAGATGATTAAATAATGATATTTTAAAATAATTTAAATTATGATTTTAACAAGGAGCTTTTGCATTCAAGAATGATTCTTAAAACTTTCCTGGGAGTGTACAGCGGCCAAGAGGAACTTAGTGTAGCCAGAGACAGCCAGTTACATAATTTACATTTTGTTAAAGCCTGACCGTTTTCCCTGATAATTCCTACAAAGTTGCTTATTATTCTATACTAGTACATTTGTTTTAATATAAAAAATGTCTTAATTGTTTTCAAGAAGATGCCACAATCCTGTGGCTGCACATACCCCTTGGCACAGTGAGTGTCTCCAAGCCCGGAATGTATGAGTCCTCAGTTTGAGAAACATGGGTACAGAGCTCCCACAGGAGCTTTCTTTGGGCAAGCAGGATTGACTGTGTAGCAATATTAAGCTAGATTAGCTGGGAAGAAAAAAGGAAAGAGGGAGACCAGTTAGTAGCTATCAATGAAAGTCAGGGTAGTGGCAGATATAAGGCAATGGAGGAGAAGAAAGCATAGACCCTGAACAGACAGATCTTGAAAATTAATTGGATGTTAGTGGGAAGTGCTGAGAGGGGAAAGATATATTTTCTTTTCTCAGAGTAACTATGAGCCTGGGTACGTGAATGGTCTATTAAAAGAGGAAATGTAAGGATCAGAGGAACAAATTTGAAAATAAAGGGCAGTAAAGTTTCACTTGAAACCACATAATTTGAGACTATTAAGAGTCAGTCATTGTAACACTCTATCCTATAGAAGAATGGACAATTAAAACAAAAATCTTTCTCAGCCAATGAGGCTCAGTGGTTGAGTGTCTACCCATGAACCAAGACATCATCAGTTTGATTTCAGGTCAGGGCACATGCCAGGCTTGGCAGTTCAATCCCAAAAGTGCAGCAGGCAGCCAATCGATGATGTTATAATGTTTCTCTCTCCCTATCCGTCTCCTTTCCTCTCTCTAAATATCAATTAAAGTATATATTAAAAAAATTTTAAAAATCTCCATTTGTCTCATTGAAGACACATGTATATTCAATGAAATTTTAGATGTAGTATAAAGTAATGATATATCAACAGTTCAACATTTATATATTTATGTAGTTTTGTCAATTTTTTTATTACTAGTGATAACTTATTCAGATTTTTTTTAATATTAGAGATTTAGGATCATTGGGAATGAAATAAACTTTAAAATCTAATGAATAAACCCAAGACTTTTTGTGTGCTAAAAGAATGATAAGAGATTAATAAAATACTTTCCAGGATGAAATATATTGTATTAGAGTAAAATTATATGAGACAAATAAAATGAAAATGTGAGTTCAAGAATAAGAGGAAAAGATAAAATTCCCAAGGATAAAGAGTAGTTAGCTCATTCATGTGGGTTTAAAATAGAATATGAGGTATATAAAATTGTTATAGTATGTATGTAGTTTCTATTTGATACATTGAAAAGTGATGAGATTTTTATTTTTAAGTATTAATATTTACAATATGTTGGAAATTACATGATTTTAGTTATTTAAATGTATATAAAATTTTAGATATCAACTTACAAAATGTAGGATGAGTAGATAGTTATTCAAAATTATTTAAGGGACTACATAAGCAGAAAACATTTTGAAGCACACAGCTCTGACATAATTTGGAAAATGGCAAGTTTGTCTCACATTTATTCTGGAATCGTCTCTTCAGATGCTGCTCTTCCGAATTTGTGTTTCTTCTTACTGTGCTTCTTACTTCTGCTTAGACAATGTCGCACTATGACCCTGGTGTCAGCATGGAGCTTGTGACTGGGGTAGAGAGAGGAATGATTCAGATGAAATACTGAACATCTTACCAGGTCTTATTCCGGGTCCACATTTTTGGCCCTGTTTTTTCTTGGCTATGTGATCTCAGGCAAGTCATCCCACTTCTCTGGACCTCACTTATAAATAACTACAGTCAGGGTTAAGTAAGATCATTTGTATGGATTACGTTGTGCTGGTTGGTACACAGAAAGAACTCAAGAAACAGTAGTTCTTTTCAGGACAACCAGATCAGGTGACTTTATAGAACTATGTAATTTTTTTGCTCACCTATTCTCTCTTTTTTTTTCTTTATTGATTAAGGTATTACACATATGTCCTTATCCCCCCATTGTCCTCATACCCCCTGGTGTCTGTGTCTATTGGTTATGCTTATATGCATGTACATAAGTCCTTTGGTTGATCTCTCCCCCTTACCTCCACCCTCCCCTGCCTTCCCTCTGAAGTTTTGAAGGTCTGATCAATGTTTCTCTGTCTCTGGATCTATTTTTGTTCATCAATTTATGTTGTTCATTATATCTTTTAAGCAAAACAAATCTTTCATTAAGTAAATTACCAAAACAGTTAATGGTAAAACGATAGCATGGGTATTTGTCATGCCTTCTGTTGCCCACAAACTGTTGAGTATCTTTTTTTTTTTTTTAATTATTGGAGTATTTCTTACTTGTGAGTCAGAGCTCCCTAAAACAGAAGCCAGAAAATACCCTTGCAGGTAGAATGCAGTATGTCACTCTGGCTCTACAAATAAAATGCATTTACCCAAGATTTGCATTGGGAGGTAAGTAGTGTGAATCCATTTTCCAGGGGAGGATTTGGCATGAAGTGTTTGTGGTCATTTTCAGTTCTGATGAAGAAGTGGTACTGGTGCTGTGACCATGGTGATGGGAGTAGAGTCCTGTTCCCGGAGGTCATATAACTTTCAGCATCTAGGTCACATGGCAGCAGTAGCAAAAGACCATAAGAGTGGTTCTGGACAATTTGAACATCTTTCTTGGAAATTTAGTTTCTAAGCTGAAACCCCAACCTTCTCATCTGTCTGGTGAGCCTCTAATGTTTTTTCAACAAACTTCTTTTTCTGCTTCTCAGCCAATTATTTCTCTGACTGAAAGCAAACAAACAAAAACAACGTACAGTAAATGGTTTTACAGGGAAGGCTTCTAAAGGAACATTGCCTACACTCTAACATCCTAATAACAGCTCAATATCATTGTAATCTTTCTTAGGCTGTTTTAGAATCTCCTCTTATAACAGTGCATCCTCCACACACAGTTCAATCTCGCTAAGTAGTATTAGTGTCTCTAAGCAGTACAAGGAGTTACATTCTTCTGGTCTTTTAAAGTAGAAGTTCTCCAGTTTTTATCTGCCATCAACATTCCAGAGGAATATGCAACTATACCCATTATGGCAGTGATGTTGATAGAGTGAGAGTGGGGTGGGATGGGGACACTGCAAACAGAGAAATGGGGATAAATGAGAATATCCCTTGGGTACATGTTATCTGAAAAACCCAGGATTAAAGCTGATTTCTCATTGTTTACCCCCACACTGTCTCTTTGACTCCAACACTCATCTAGAGTTGAAATGAACATGAGAGGCCACAGAGAGTAGTGAAATTTTGCATCCCCTTTTGCATAGGTAGATGTAGAGAAATAATAGTAACATCCAGGGAATGTGAGCCCTGAGGGCGACTCTGCCCACAATCCATCCATCCTTGCAAAATACGTGAGATAAAACTTGGAGACAAAAAAGACTGAATGATTTGGTTAGCAGGTATAAAAGCTATGTTGTGTAAACTACTTATATTTAATGGGTTGATATTTAATGTAATCAATCTTTGACCCTTTTTAATGGCTTCACTGATCAAAATATTGATCATACTACATGGAAGATATGCCTTTTAAAAAGACTTCTGTGCCACTTGATTCCCCATCAGAGCACATATGATAGGGAGTTTGCGGGGTTGTACGATAGGGCGGCAGGCAACCGACCCATGTTTCTGTCTCTCTCTCCCTTCCTTACTCTAAACATATTCTCGAGTGAGGATAAAAAAATAAGCCAACTTCTTCAATTATAGTGAGAAGTGTAATATATTTTTCTTTTAAATTTTCTCTGATATGAGAATTAAAGAATATGCATTACAGCCTGTTTCTGAAAGATGGGGGCAAAGTAAATGAGGTCTGCTGTTTCACAGGGCTTCTGATTTTATCTGTAATATTCAGGATTTCAAACTTGGATATTACATTAACCTTAGATATGCTAGTAATCAAGTGTGGCCAGACAGCTGTCTCCTGATTACATATCCGAGAAGATAAATAGGGTATTTATGCCAATCACAGTCAACTTCAGTTCACTTGTTGACTTGTCCCAAGCTTAAGAGAGGATTCGGTACACAGGAGCTTAAGAGATGTCAGCTAGAAATGAAAAAATATTTACCCCCCAGCCATCTTCAGGCTAAAATTGCACAGTCCCTCAATACATTTGTTAAATGTGAGAAAGGCTGAGGAAACTTGGCAGGTTTACTGATGTGTCATAACTTATGTAGGAATTGTCTGGTCTATGAAAATAAGTCTGTGTTTTTTAAATTGTGAAAACAATGTCACAACATTACAGGGAGTTTGGCAAATAGCGAGGAAGATATCAATCATAATCCTAACACTAAAACATTAAACTCAGTACAATATTTGTGGCTTCTCTTTTGTTTTTCATCCAAATGGTACGTTTTCCATTATTGTAATCAGACCATACTCATAACAGCTTTGTTCATTCTCATTAATGTTAGCTTAAGAAGAATTCTGTATTGCTATGTTAATTAATAATTACCTATTTTTAAAAGTTGCATATGTTTTAGTTAGATAGGTATACTGTAGTTTATTTAACCAGTCTCTTACCTGTGGGCATGTAATTTTCTTTTAACATTTTGAATTAAGAAATGTGTTTCAGTGACTATCTTGTGATCACTGTGTTTTCTATTTTTTGGGTAATTTCTACAAGATACATTCTCAGATTACATGATAGCTTTTTTAAAAAATTGGTAAGATAAATTGTAAGGGGATGTTGGAGAATAAAATCTAGTCTTCAGTGGGGTGAGGAGTGAAGGATAATGAAGAACTAGAAAAATTTTCTGCTGATTGTAAAAAAATATTTTCAAGAAAATTGACAGGAGCTATAAGAACAAGAAGTGATTATTGAAAGAATGAAATCCTGAAAAGACAGGAAGAACCAGGCTTTCAGACCATCAAAATATCCGTGGGAAAAATGGCGCCGGAGAATAGAATATGCCATCCCCTTTATGTGAGGGAAATCACAATTGTAGGTGTGGATGCAAGTAAGCCTGTTGATTTGGTGGCAAGAAGCTGAAAGAATCCTTAAGCGATACAGAAGTCATCTGCTGAGAGGAAAAAGAATATGTCTAAACTAGCCAGTGTTACGAATGAAATAAAATTGACAAGTAGTCATAGATGATGTTTTCTTTCGTTCACTCACTATGTGCTTGCTGATGTGCTAAGTGCTTTATGTGCACTGTCACATAATAGCGGTTTAATTTTCTACCAATCCTTAGCAGCACTTAGGCAGAGTGGAGAATTTATTCAAGTCTACGTACTTGGCAGGTGGGTGCAATGGAAGAGTAATGCTAAAAGGCAACTGATGATCCTGGCATGAGACGATGCATCTTAGCTAATTAGGAGAAGCTGTAAGAGAGCCTGCGCTATTGAATACATGGTGCAGTGCTAAGGATAAATCTGCCTCAAAGCATTGGCTGAATGGCCCATAAATTAAGGGATAATTTATGGGACCAAATCTTTAGTTGTCTTTTGTATTAACACAAGACTTAATTTTAGCATTGCTGGTTTATTACCCTTCTAGGCGGGCAGTTCATTCTTTTAAGTAAACTTCCAAGGGCATATGGGTGGAAAGCAAGGTGGGAATGTAGAATTTGAATGTCTTGACTGGCGATCATAGGAGAGACCATGTAATCGTCATTAGCATCATCTTGGAGTGGACCTGTCTAGTAGTAACTGTACAGCCTTCAAGGTCAGCCTGCTTAGATAGAACTCAAATCTGCCACTTACCAACTGGCAACCTTAAGCTAGTGTTATGCCTTATTTCACTCATCTGTAAAATAGAGATGATAATGGTATTTGTCTCATAATATTGTTATGAGGATTACAAAGTCAAACCATAAGGCACTTAGATAAACTAAATTTGGGCTAGCTGTCATATTTATTATGTTAACAAACTACCAGTTTTTGAGATGCCTGAGTGCTAACAATATACTAAGTACTTTATTACTTTAGCTTATTTAATTTACACAAAAACATTCTGAGATGAGATTATTTTCTCCATTTTACAGACTGAAGGATTGAGGCCTAAAGAAATGAAGTTACTTGCCTAATGTCATCTCAATTTATAAATGACAGAGCTAGAATTTAAATCTGAGGCTGCTAAAACTTTGTCTTAGGCAACTTTCTTGAGCAGATGAATATTGCAAGATTTTGTTTCTCTCTCTCTAACTCTATTAAAAAGTAAATCTTGGGGAGCTAGAGCAGATATTAGTGGCTCAATCATAGTCCCTCAAAGTTCTTTACCGTTTCTTGACTGTCAGCCCTGGGTGTGTTCTCTCTTACTATACTACTAGGCAATCTCGTTGTCTCTTGGGCGGAGGGCTGCTTTAGGTTCCTGAAGCCAATAATGCACCTACAGGCTCATGTAATTCCTAAAGTAAACAGAATCACCAGGAGAACTTGGTAGAAACAGATTTCTGGCCTAACCTCAGAATGTCTGGTTTAATAGGTAAGTGTTGGGGTGGGGTAGAGGCCTAGAGTTTCCATTTCTATGAGTTCCCAGATCTTGGAATCACATTTTGAGAACCACTGTTTTAGATTCTCCATTTTTATCAACTATAAGGATTCAACATTACTATGAAAGTAAACATTGTTGTATTATATAATATAATAAAGTAAAAAACTCTACTAAGGTGAATACTTCCTTTGGTATACAATTGTCCAATATCTCTTTCTCATCCCTTTTATTTTTCAAGTTGTTTTAAGTGTGTGTTTTTTTCCAAGTGAGATATAGCTGTTTCTTTTCTTTTTTAGTCCTCACCCAAGGATATGCCTATTGATTTTAGAGAGAAAGGGAGAGTGGAAGAGAGAGAGAGCTAGAAAGAGAAACATTGATGTGAGAATCACTGATCCTTTGCCTCCTGCGTGTTCCCAGACTGGGGATTGGACCTGAACCTAGGTATGTGCCCAAACCCGTGGCCTTCCAGTGTGTGAGACAATGCTCCAACCAACTGGGCCACCTGGCCACGGGGATTTTTGCTTTTTAACCCAACTGTATTTGAATGTATGAATCCAGTTCATTCTCTTGGTGGTTTTGTTTTCATCTTTTTATGTTTCGTATTATTTGATTCTTTTTTCTTTTCCTCAATTATTGTTGGTTTGATAAAGTTGCTGTTCATTCAAGTTTCCCCTTTTTAAGTTGGAGGGGCTACTCTCTGTATATTTTTATTCCATTCATGGTCACCACCCCCTCCCTCATTTCCTAATGAGGTTTAGATGATTCTACTATAATTTCTACACAACATACCAACTTCTCTCTAGACTATGACACTTTCCCCAGCACCATGTTCTAATTACCTCCCCTCAGCCACTTCCCTTCTTTCCTCTCTTTACCCAGCCCTGTGATATCTTTGGGTTGCTTTTATTTTTCTTCTCCCCCCCTCCGCACCTAGGGTTTGCAAGGAAAAGTTATTACTTCTAGACTCTCAGAAATGATGCTGTGTACTTCTACCCGAGAGCGAACATAGAAGATATTTAGAGGCAGCAGGTCCCTTAGCTTTTATTAAATCGCAGCATTGAGATTTTCCCTCCTCTCCATCCTCCTCCTTTAACTAAAGGTTCATGCTCTGCACATGGTTACCTTGAGCTTCTCTGTCTCAAAGGAACTTGGTCTTGTCTGTGGGAGATGTTCTCTTCTGGGCCGCGGCAGCGTTGCAGGGATGGTCAAGCTCCCCAGACACAGAAGCATCAGGAGGCTATCTTTTGTTCCACCCATTTCTGTACCTGTTTAGAAAGCAAACCAAAATAAAAGAAAGTAAGAGAACCCTTTTTATGGGAGTAACCATCGAATGCTCTGGAATTGATTTTAGGGAAGAAATGGTTTCCAGTGATGGTGTCATGCCTCACAATAGTCCTCAACACCTGCTGGGTGCACTGACCCATCCTTAGCCACCTTTGCTTCGTGGTGTCAGTGCAGTCAGTCCCTGAGACCACTGGGTCCTTGACAAAGCATAGGCATGTGTCTGCTTGCACCTCAAGGAATATGTAGTTACCCAGGTATTCTCTGCACAGGGCATGTTGTCCTGTAGTAAAGACGAAGGCAGCTTCAAGGGGAAAATGGACTCAACTTTTAGCAATTTGCATTTGGGTTCTGTGGTCAGGTTCCTCATTCTCTGTACTGACCCCAGCACAACGTGTCCCTAGGCTCCGAGAAGATACAGCCCTATTAGCTTGCCCCTTGGAAAGACTATTTTGCCTTTCTAAACAATATGAGCAAATTTTCTTTTAAAATGAGAGTTTGAAGGATATTCTGACTCCAGCCACCTTCTTTGCCTACCAGACGCCCTTGAGGTGTGTCCCTGACTTGTAAAATGGGCTTTATTGAGTGTATGTTTTGTGAGTATGAAAAGCAGGGATTTTGTGTTATTATAGTTTATTCTTCATTGAAATTTTCTTTTGATTGAGCACAAATCCTGTATCAGTGGACGAAACACTTTAATTAATGAACCCGAATTATAGAAAAAAAAGTGCAATAAAAATACCTAAATGGGACTGTAACTTTTCTAAGTGTTTTATAGTTTAGAGACCAGCTTACTCTGACATAGGTTGTCACCATTAACACAGCTTTAAGATTTCTGACTGTCATGTCATTTGGAATTTCTACATTATTTCTTTGGTTTGAATATTTAAAAAAGTTTTAAAAACATAAATATTTGATTATAGTTTTCCTTTTTTAACATATGAAATGTGTTCCAAGATACAAGGCCCTCAGCGATGAGTTTTAAGCTTACCCTGATGTGATAATGCAAGGCCTAGAAATTTGAGAAGATGCAAGCGATGGCACACATCACTGTAACGTGCACTGTGGTAATCACTTTCCTGAAACAGAGACTGAGAGATGCAGGGAGACTCTTCTCATGCCATTTGACCACTTACCTCCAGGGAAAAGAAACCCAACTCAGAAAACCCCCGATGCCATCTTTTCCTGGCCTTGTTCTTTTTAAAGAGTGCGCTTCTCCAAAATGTGTGATGTTAAAATAGCTAACCTCCTAGCGTCATGTGAAACAGTAAGTGCATTGGACCAGAGGTCAGGAGATCATTAAGCTGAAGAGTAGTCTGAAGGTGTAATCCCTGACTTGAAAACGTTTTAGTTAGTTGACCTTGGGAAAGTCAGTTAACCTTTCTGAATCCCGCTTTCCTCCTTTTCACAAAGTTGTTGTGAGGATCAAAAATGATGGGCATGCAATTCCCTTTCTGATTTATTTTTTAACACTTCCCCAAACTATAAAGTACTATATAAACCTAAGGCAATCTTTCATTTCTCCAAACATTTATCTATGGCCAGGGAGCTTTTTATTTTTAAACGATGCATGTGCTCCTATGGGAACACATTCAGAATGAATTTGTAATTAATTAGTTGTTGTGACTACAGTGATAATTGAAAACACCCAAATTTGAATCATCCAGAAAGACAAAAAGCATTATTCTTCATCTAATATCTTCCTAGAGAAAAATCCACAGATCCTTGACAAGGTGGAGTTATGGCTACATGCCCTCCACAAATGCTCTTCACTAGTTACCATATGTGTAGGTACCCCTGTAGCTTTCCTCAGATCCTACCTCACATTCCAAGTGACATCCTCTACTTGAACTCCATCTACAGCCTACACATATTCTAGCTTTAGAAACAACAGCCACCTGTTCTATTTTTCCCATCTGAAGATCTATTAACTTTTTATATACCTCAACAAAGCAAGACAATTTAGCCAACTCTAAATTTATAATGAGACTCAAAAGAGACAATATGCCAAAAGCAGGCCTGAAATTTGGATTTTTATCTTTACATTATTCACTTGTGAGGGTTAGAAAAAATGATGGTTGTTAGTCATTTGAACTGTTGATGTTATCAAATTGAGAAGGCATGAGAATACCTTGTATTTTTATCGAAGTAGCAAATAGAGTTTGGAGATATTTTAATCTTTTTCTATCTCTGAGGTTTTATGACCTTTGAGAAGAAGCATGTGACTCTGCCCAGATGGAAAAAAAATACAGCAGAATCCCTTAAGGCAGCGGTTCTCAACCTGTGGGTCTCGACCCCTTTAGGGGTTGAACGACCCTTTCACAGGGGGTCGCCTAAGACCATCCTGCATATCAGATATTTACATTATAATTCATAACAGTAGAAAAATTACAGTTATGAAGTAGCAATGAAAATAATTTTATGATTGGGGGTCACCACAACATGAGGAACTGTATTAAAGGGCCGCGGGATTAGTAAGGTTGAGAACCACTGCCTTAAGGGGTAAAGATTGTGGTTAGCCTAAAGCATTTTGGCTTTCCTTGTTATTATATTCTAGTTCTCAAAACTAGTTTTCTCTGCAAAACAAAAAGAAAACAAAAACCACTGAAACCTCTTTATTTATAACCTGCCAAATCCACTCATTTCTTAATATTACACTTTAGTATAGATTATAGAAATCTATCATCTATCTATCTATCTATCTATCTATCTATCTATCTATCTATCTAAAATCTTAGAATAGAAGATAGGAAGCCTCTTTTAACATTTTACTTTTATCAAGTGTTTATCTTTAGAAGTATCATGATTGGCACCAGAATTTTATTTCTTGTTAGATTAACTCTCATTATGATTTGGTCAGCTGTTGGCTGCTATAAAAGCTTGAAATACTCTTTCAAAATTCATTTTTTTAAAAAAATCTAGCTTACCAAAAAATAAAAGAAGTCATATAATGTATATATAAAAAATGATTGTCCAAAATTTAAGCAATATCACATCCACGCTTTGGCATTTGTTCTAAATAAGTTTAAAATATTATGTCTCTTTCTTTTCTGTGTTCCTCCAAAAATATAGACATTCTTAGACATTTTTTTTCATTTCTATGCTATAAGTTGATTATATGAAAATCTCACTTTAAAAGTGATAAAGACATATTGGGACATCAGATAGGAATGTGGCTGTCCTCCACATTCTCATTATCACCCTGAGACAACCTCACCCTCACCCCAGATAGCTGAAATAGACTTAGAACAGCAGAAGTTTAAATTTTTAAAATGAGCATCAGATTGAGGCAGACAACGTTGGTTTCCTAACCAATAAGCATTTCCTCTCTTCTTAGTGAACAGAATGCCAATTATGTCAAGGGATCAGAGAATCAGAGATGTGTTCCCAGAAGGCCAACCCAGCCTCAGCCCAGGAGATGAACCATGACTGGTCTAGATCAAGCAGATTCATGCTGTGCCCCTTTGCCAGTGGCTCTTGCAAAGACTGATGTATGAAAAGTTCTGACAAGACACAGCTTGAGGTTTCCAGGGTAGTTTGAAGGATTTCTGGCAAGGATCTTCCTCTGATGAAAAGACAGGGATATGTGAGAACTGCCACCTCCTCTGCTTTTTTTTTTTTTTTTTTTTTTTTTTTTAATTTGGGACATTGTCAAATGAGTACGTGTTGCTTAGAATGGCCGTAGTTATTTGGTGAGCATTTGAGGAAAACAAAGGGTAAAAACCCACTTCTTATTGAGGACCACAGCACAGAAAGTGAAACCACTGAGTCCTATGGACACCATTTTGTTGAGTTAACCTGCACCACCTCTTTTATACTTTTTGTTCTATGAAAGAATCAGTGTACTACTGGTTTAAGCTACTCATCATTGTGTGTGTGTGTGTGTATGTGTGTGTTTTTCTTTTTCCTGTTACTTATGGCCTAAGTATCTTTATTGACATAGAAGCTTTCTTTTGCCAGTTGGCCCAGTTTGACATCAACACATCCATTATTCATTTGTTAGGCCAACCGACTGGTTTCTTACTGTGATTTTTAATTTTTTTGACTCTGAATTCAAGTTGGAGGAGGAGATGGTTTGCAGTGGATGTCCTTTATGCCCTAGAGGGTGTTTTTACATTTGTTTCTGCAGGTTTCAGCAGTTGCAGTCTAGCTTTTATAGTAACTTGGAGTCCTTATTTTTCTAAGGGTGGTGTTCATGCAGACCCACACTTGCAGCTTGAAGTGTGGTCACCTTGTTGGAAATGCAGAATTTTGAGCCCTACTTAATCAGGAGCTACATTTTAGTAAGATCCTCAGCTGATTAGTATCTGTGTTTGAGAAGCTCTGCAGTGAAGGAATCTCGAGTTTCTAAAGATGAGTCTGTTTTTAACCTGTGGCTCGAGAAGAAAGAAGCATTGAGCTTTCTTCTTTGGGTAGGTATGGAGAGCTCTCAATTCCCTATTTCAGAACAGAGCAGGCCTTTGTGACTGCAGCTCATCACATGCAGTGAACCTGGGCCCTTAGCAGCCTCCCTGAGAAGTTTTGAAGCCCTAGTTTCTATAATCCCATGAGCCCCTTGACTCTGGCAAACAAAATAATCTGGTTTTGTGTTCTCTCTTCGTTTCTGGTACCTCTCGTAAGTCAACATTCTCTGGGTTTTTTAAAATAGTGATTTTGTTTTATAGCATTTGTATGTTTTTAGAAAGGGAAGGAATCCATTCTTGCTCTCAGACTGCTCTATCAACAAGAAATCTCAATTCTAACAGGCTTAGGTCAGTTAAATTGTGGGAGGTAGGAAGAGTAGGCAAAAGATATTAGAGAAACACCATACTTATTGTTTAATTTTTATAAAATAATGGAGCAATATGGACTTAATTATGGCTGTTAGTAAAATTAAAGTGCATAGAAGTACTGTAAAATTAACAGGGGAGAAAGGAAGGAAGACAAAATGAAGAGAAAGTTGAGTAAGCTGAAAAAATTAATGAGAGGTAAAGCAGGAAAACTAATGATAAAATATGTTAAATATTAAGTAAATGTGTTAAGTAGTAAATAAGACAAAGTGCATGAAATCTTTTATGTTAATTACACCAGACAATTTGTATATATTTCTATATCAAATAAATGATCATAATAATCTTAGAAAACAAAGAAAGTTTAGCGTTTTGTTGTTTTTAAGAAGGACACCTAAAACAATGTGGCAGAGAAAGTTTAAAAATATTTAAAAATAATTGAGCTGTAACAGGCAAATGTAAAAGTAAAAAGGAAGCAAACAAGGAAGGAAAAAAATGCAGACAAAGCAGAATTCAAGGTTAAAATCATTGACGAGAACTGCCGAAATAGACTTGAGGCAGGCTTTTGGTTTGCTTTGGCTGAGGGATGATACACCTGGAAACTGATTTTCGTTCTGCTTGTCTCTTCTTAAACCCTGGGGGATATACTAAAGATGTTTTGTACCTGTTTCTTGTATCTGGTGAGCAGGCAGAAAAGGAGCCAGATTTTCTAAGCCTGGGTGGCCATGGCAAAGGGCAATAGGGGGATGAGGACACATTTGTAATACCTTAATCAATAAAGGAAAAAAAAACACAGTAAAAAACAAACAAACAAAAAACACAGAGGAATGGTCACTTCATGCAGGTGATAGTCATAGCAACTTTGCTAGTAGGACCCTGTGAGGACATGATGACCTTGGAGATTGGGGAGGTGCTGTGATGATGCCTGCTTCATGTAACTATACCTTCTTTTATTTACCTTTGAGAGTTCTTCCCACCCTCATCCAGTCTGGTGGAATCAGTCAGTCAATTATATTACCATATCATTTGCATTAAAAAAAGAATTAATAAAGTGAGATGACATGAACCAATCACCAGATATTTCTGTTCTATCAAATATTATAAAGTAAATAACTCAATTTCTACAATAATATATATATTTTAAATATATTTTATTGATTTTTTACAGAGAGAAAGGGAGAAGGATAGAGAGCCAGAAACATGGATGGGAGAGAAACATTGATCAGCTGCCTCCTGCACCCCCCCACTGCGGATGTGTCCGCAGCCAAGGTACATGCCCTTGACCGGAATTGAACCTGGGACCCTTGAGTCCGCAGGCCGACGCTCTATCCACTGAGCCACACCAGTCAGGGCTACAATAATATTTTTAAAAATCTCCCATTTAATTACAAAAAACCCCCAACAAGATGTGATATGTGAGAAATGAAAACAAACATGTCATAAGATATTTTAATTTACTCTCTCTCAGATCATGAGTAATTAAATAAAGAAGGAAAGATGGAATCCTTTACATAACAAAGCAGATTAATGATTTTCACTATGCGTTTATAAGAAAAATAAAAATCTGAAATAGAAATTAGAGAATAGATTTTAAAATGTTTTTAAACAACTCTTTTGCCACAGAGAAAGTTAAAATAAAGTTATAAAATATTTTTTAAAAATGATGAAGAACCATGTCTTGGAACCTATGGAGGAGTCCCTGAAATAGGGCTCAGTTATACCCAGAGCCTGTATAAACCTGTGTCATTAGAGCCTAATGAATGAAATAATTATATCCACCTCAAAATGTTAAAAGTCTTTGGGAAGCAGAGGTAGTGGACTAAAATACAGGAAAAAAAGAGAACTATTTTATGAATTCAAGAACCAATTCTTCTATAAATATTAAAAATATATAGATTTAGCTTTAGGTGACCAAAGATGAAAAAAAGATAGATTGTAAAAAATTTAAGAAATGGTAAGTATGACGTAAGATAATACTTTAGTTTGTTATATGCAAGTAATTTTTTTTAAATCTAAAAGAAATAATGACATAAAAATTGATGATGATGATGATGATAATTTAAGAAAACCAGCCTTGAGATATGAAATTAAAGTAAGTCACTTACCATTTAAAAAATGATAAAATTTTCAAAGGACTACCTGTTTCAACAAAACATTAGACCACAGGGCTTAGTAGCTGAAGTCTACCAAATGATTAACAAATAGAAAACTCTGATGTTGTTTAAGTTGTTCCAATCCATAGAGAATGAATAAAAGATTAAAATACTTTGCTTTTTCCCCCCCAAAACAATCTTTTTATGAAATGAGCATAACCTTGAAACTGAAGCTGGACAACAAAAGCTACAGACCAATTCCACTTACGAATGTTGATGAAAACATCTGAATAAAATGTTATCAGGTTTACATGTGAAGTCTATGCCAATAATTTAAGGGTGGATAAATATTATGAAATCCGTTACTATAGTTAACCAGAGCAATAAATCAAAGAATTAGAGTTCTATGATTATGATTTTTCTCATAGAGGTTGAAAAGGTAATTAAATTTAATACTTATTCTTCATAAAAACCTTTCATAAAACATGAATAAGTAGAGATTTAATGAATGTGCATGTGCGTATCCAACAACAGGCTCTAGAATCTCAAAGCACTAGAATCATTACCATTCAAGTAAAATAAGATTTTTCAAATAATGGTGAGTTTGATTGCTTGGATAAAATAAACAGCTGAAAAACAACTAAAATTAACAGAAAATATTAAAATGCTTAATACTATTAAAAATGTTTTAAGAGAGCACTGAGTTTCTGGGGGATATCTGAACTCAAAGAGATAAGTGAATCTCTTTCCACAGCTTGTCAGTGTCAGAGCAGAGATTTGAATCCAGTGGTATGATTTTAGATACTTGTCCTTTGTCATTATCCAATACTAATTAAATATGCTAGGAGTTCACATATCAAAAGGAGGTATATAGGGCAAAGTAGCTTTCTTCCAGTTCTCAGAGGCAGCCACTGCTTTCAAATTCCAGTGTGTCCTACTAGAAAAAAATGTATTTGCTTAATCAGCATAAATGTATATTTATTAATCTGTCTACATATATCTGTCATCTACTTTTTATATTAGACTAGAGTCCTGGTGCACAAAAATTTGTGCACTTGGGGCGGGGGTGGGTCCCTCAGCCTGGCTTGTGCCCTCTCGCAGTCTGGGAACCCTTGGGGGATGTCCACCTGTTGGCTTAGGCCCACTCCCCAGGGGATCAGGCCTAAGCTGGCAGTCAGACATCCCTCTGCCAGCCTGGGAGCCCTTGGGGGATGTCCACTTGCCAGCAGGGAGCAGGCTTAAACTGCAGTCAGACATTCTTAGTGCTGCTGAGGAGGCGGGAGAGGCTCCTGCCACCACTGCTGTGCTGGCAGCTGTCAGCCTGGCTTGTGGTTGAGCAGAGCTATCCCTGGGGAGTGCACTGACTACCAGGGGGCAGCTCCTGCATTGAGCATCTGCCCCCTGGTGGTCAGTGTGTGTCATAGTGACCAGTCATTACCAGTGGTTCTGCTGTTAGGGTCAATTTGCATATTACCTTTTATTATATAGGATAGAGGCCTGGTGCATGGGTGGGGGCCAGCTGGTTTGCCCTGAAGGGTGTCCCAGATCAGGGTGGGGGTCCCGCTGGGGTGCTGGCCAGCCTGGATTAGGGGCTGAGGGCTATTTTCAGGCTGGTCAAGCCCCACAGTGGCCAGCCTGGGTGAGGGTTGAGGGCTGTTTTCAGGCTGGCCACATCCCCTTGAGGGAGGGGGTCCCTGCTGGGGTGCCTGGCCAGCCTGAGTGAGGGGCTGATGGCTGTTTAAAGGCTGGTCAAACCCCCCAGTGGAGACCCTCACCCCATGGGGGTGTGGCCAACCTGGGTGAGAGTCTGAGGGCCATTTTCAGGCTTCTCACAGCCCCTTCAGGGTGTGTGTGTGTGGGGGGGTCCCACTGGGGTGCCTTGCCAGTGGGGGTGAGGGAATAATGGCCATTTTCAGGCTGGCCATGCCCCTCGGTGACCCAAGCTCCTGGCCTCTCCTTTTTTTCTTTTTATTTTTTTCCTGAGATTTATTTATCTTCTATAATTGAAACTTTGTAGCCTTGAGTGGAGCCCAGGTCTGCTGGGAGCCTGGGTTGCCTTTGACAACCCAGGTTCTCAGCCCCTTCTTGAGCAGAGGCCATAGCTGGCTGGAAACAGGTATCTGGGATTTATTTATCTTCTATAATTGAAACTTTGTAGTCTTGAGTGGAGCCCAGGTTGGCCAGGGAAGGCAGAATGCTTGGCTTTCTCCATAGCTGGGGTCAACCCAAGCCTTCTGCTCACTCCAGCTCCATGGCCACCACCATCTTAGTTGGGTTAATTTGCGTACTCACTCCTGATTGGGTGGTGGGTGCAGCTTGTTGGCGTGGCTTGAGTGTAGCAGAGGGATGGTGAATTTGCATGTTTCTCTTTTATTATATAGGATGGGGACTATAGAATGCATGAAGGAGAGTATACATCTTAATATGTAAACAATTGTAAAAGATGTCTCGATTAAAGAAATAATTTTATAAAATCAAAAGCTGACCAGTAAACTGGAAAAATTGAAATGCATATCACAGACATAATGTATATACATTTACAATACAAAGAACTATTATTAATTAATTATTAATATATTGGACAAAATATATATCAAAACAATTCAGAAGAAAAGAAAACCCAAAGAGATATATGTATAAAGATAATTTTTTTCAGAGGCTAAAAACAAGAAGCTGTATAAATTTTCATCATTCGGGAATGGCACACTATAAGTATATAGCTACTTTAAAAAGAAAACAATGACTGATATGCTCACATTACAAGGTAATTAGAAGTATAAAGCTAACTGTTTTGAACTGGAAAAACGTTTATGTTCTGTTAAATGACAAAAGCAATTTGAAAAATATATATTGGGTGATCCCAATATATATTGGGTGATTTTGTTATAAAGTCTTAACTTGTAAACTCAGAAATTTATATATATAAATGTGTGTGTGTGTGTGTGTGTGTGTGTGTGTGTGTGTGTATATGAGTATGGAAGATCATGCCACCAGGGATTACTTGTCACTGTATGAGAAGGAGGAAGTCAGTGATTAGAAGGAGAGAGCAGGGTGAGAATACTTTCACTTTTATTGAATGTATATTATTTTTGTTTTAATTATTAGAATGATTATATATTTTCTCTCTCTTTATATTTATTAAAGAAAAGTAAAGAAAATAAACCCAGGCTTCTATTTTAGAAGCATTTGATTAATTAACTGCAAAACAACTGAGTTTACAAATTAAGATAAATTGAAGGTCATTTTTGAGGAAAATATACTGCTATAAAAATGGATTATCTACATAGATTCACTAGTGAAAGCACAGTGGAAAACTAACAACATGCTACATGATTATGCAACAAAAAATTAAACAAATTTAGATTCTTTTGTTTGTTTGAAATTAATGATTAACATATGACAACAATTTGTACATATTGTGATCAATTAAGTCAGTGATCACAATTACATTAACAGAATTTTGAATTGAAAAAATAATTTGCAACAACTTTTGCGCTGTAAATAACACCATGAAGAAACTAGAAGAGCAACTCATGGAATGGAACATATTTGATAAGGGAATTTATGAAAATATATAAAGAAATCTTACAGCTAAATTCAAGACAAATGAGCCAATTAACAAATAACCAAAGGATCTGAATAGATATTTCTCCAAAGAATATATATAAATTGCCAATAAGCACATGAAAAGATACTCAACATTATTAGGAAGTACAAATCAAAATCACGATGATGTAGTATTTTACAAATACTAAGATGGATATACTAAAAAACACAGACAAAAACAAACATTGTAGAGGGTGTGGAAAAATTAGAATCCTTATTCATTGCTGGTGGGAATGTAAAATTATGCCAGTGATTAAAAAATAATCTGGACATTCTTCAAAAGCTTAAGGGAGTTATCATATGACCCAGAAGATCTAGGTATACACCCAAGAGAAATAAAAACAAATGTCCACATAAAAACTTGCACATGACTATTCATAGCAACATTGTTCATAATAATTAAAATGTGGAAACAACCCCAATGTCCATTAACTGATGAATAAACAAGTGATATATATATTATATGACAATTTTACACCTTTCCAGGGCCCATTAGAAAAAGATGACATATGCAACTGAACATTATTCAGCCATAGAGAAGAATGAAGTACTGGTACATATCACAACTTGAAACTTTGAAAGAAGACAATTCCCAAAAGCCACATGTTGTATGACTTTAGAATAAGTGAATCCATTGATAGAGAAAATTGATTAGAGTGGTTGCCTATACTATTTTGTGGAGGACTACCCCTGGAAGAATTGACAATTTTACACCTTTCCAGGGCCCATTAGAAAAAGATGATTGTTCTGTCTCCCCATACAGTGTTTTTATATTTGTAAAACACGCTTTCTTAGAGTCCATCTTAGTATTCTTCTAATTACCTTGCAATATGTGCAAATCGGTCATTGTACACATTGGCAGATGAGTAAGCAAAGGGGGATTAAGTGGTTTTACCAAAGTCATGTCTCTTGCAAATGGAAAAGTCATGTCCAATGTTATTCCATCGTGTGTGACTGACTGGGATTTTCCCCAAGATGATTGCCAACCAACTTATTTCCTTGCGTTACCCACAAAGTCGAAACACCCTATCTGAGCATGTTTGAAATCTTTTTCTGGTTTAATACAATTTTTCTTTCTATTGAGAGGAATATCTTTCTTTTCTACAATCAGTCAATTTTACTCATTGAATATTAAACCTATGTCTAATGACCATGAATTTGACTAAAGCAAGTAAAACATGATCAGGTGAGTATGGAATCTGAGATTTCAGTGGGGCATAATATCTAGAAAAGAGGTAGAGTAAGGAAAAAGCAACAGGAGGCATTAGAAACCTAATTAGAAACCATCAGGTACAAGAAAAAACAATGAACCTTTCATGTGAACTCATATGAATCCCCAGCACTGAATGCCATGCCCTGTGAGGCTAGAGACCTGCCTCTGTGCTCAGTTGCACAGCATATTCTGGCAGAGACTGGGTGTGACCCTCTGACTGAGTTGGAATGTGATAGGGCAGAAGGGTTAGCAGTTCCAAAAATTTGTTTCTCTCAGGGGCTCCAATTTTTCGCTCTGTGAAAACTTGGCATGGTGCCCGTTTCCCAGTGGGTTTTTTTTCCTTTACTCCCCCTCTCCCTTGCCAACTTGCATTGCATGGCAACTGGGAACATGCCTGATCACATAAGGAAAATTCTGATTGAGGCCAGGCATGTAATAAGCCCTAGTTCAACGTTGAGCTTTGCCTCTGACCCAGATACATACAACCTAGGGACTTGAAAACCACATGTGGCAGTTATACTATGTAAGAATGGGATGGAACTGACTTTCTGTCTCCTGTGTAGAAAGAGATGAAGGTGCAGACAAAGAAGAGTACATTTCTTGGGTTTGGGATATTTAGACACAGTTGAACTCTGTTAAAATCGGTGCCACAGGTAAAGTAATGGCCACATTTCAGCATTGCAGACATGACTTTTGTATGGCTGTGCGTACCACAGAATCTTTTGAATTGTACCAAAATTCAAATGCATAGAATAGTGAGACACATCACAAGAGCCTTCTTTTGCTTTTCTTAGAAAATATTTTGGTTTTGATCTTTTCATTTGATATGAAAAGATCAAATTTGCATTCAGAATTTATTCTGAAATTACCAGGTTGTGTAATAGCTATGTGTGTGTTCTAGCTTATTTCGCTTGACTGGAGGTGAAGAATTAAAGACAAACTATTATTCTGAAACTACCAGATTGTCATAGAGTGTTACCATCATTCATGTCATTTGACTGGAGGTAAAGAATTTAAAAACAAAACATGGATATATTATTTTTATTCCGACTCTGTCTGCTGAACACTATTCTCATAGAAAAAAAAAAAGCACAGGTAGCAAAACTTCATCTCCCCCAAATGCACTTCAATACGTTTTAAGTATAAAAACCTAATTTAAAATAATGTCAGCATCTTTGGGCTGTAGAATATGAGGCTCAGCATCTTTAAATTATTTAAGAGGTCCACAGAGAACCAGTTATGCTTATAACGTCAGATTTACTCAAAGAAAGGGGAGAGCAAGCAAAGTGTTGAATAAGGGTTTCCGCTGCCGTTTCATTAAGTTATTTCTGCACTCTGTAATTGCAACAATAGTCCTACCAAACTTTAAAACAAAACAAGATATGCATGTGCGTGAGCTTATGAGATCTATTTAGTGTGTTAGTTTTGTAGATTTAAAACAAATATTTATATTCTAGCTCTGCTACTTCTCTTTTTGGCATTTATTTACCAACAACAGGGTCTATCCAAAAAACAAACTTGAAAATAAAATACCCCTGCCACCTCTAAAACTTGCCATTATTTCCTTTAGATAAGAGACAGGCAATTTCTAAATATAACTGCCTTGTTTTTCTCTTTTCCAATGGTCGGGTTAGAAAATAAGAACCTTTGTTTTTCTTAAGGAAAAGAATATTCTATAAATACTTTTAGCAGCATATTAGTCTACAACATTTGATTTATCATAGAAAAGAAAAGTCAATACTAGTAAAATATGTGGCATAATGCTCAGGGGACTCTGGGGTCTGGAGTGATAAGAAAGGACATTGAGAATTTTTTGAAATTAAAAGCTGTGTCCAAAATGAGCATGGTAACATGATGAAAGATTATTGCCAATATACTGTATAAATTACTGGGGTTTTGCCTATAGCCTTCATGGTGATTTAGACTTTACTATGAGGCAATTTAGTATATGTGAGCCCTGTATAGCTGTCATCTTCTAATGATGACTCAACCTCTTTTGAGAAATACAGTTTACTGAAACTATTGATGGGTACAGAGGAGCTCATTTCCATATTAAGGCAACAGGTAACACAGACAGACAAGCTTCGCTGTGGATGGTCGGGGAGATCTGCCAAACTCAGAACTATTGGGCCAATGCAAAAGAAACAGGAGTATTGACACTTTTTGTAGTGTATCTGATAATGATCTAAATTTACAGTTATTCCAAGATTTTAGAAAGAACAAAGAGATCTCTGATTACACAAAACTTATTTGCTTCTACTCTATGCATTTCTGAGTTCTCTAAATGGACTTGGACAAAGACACTTTCTACCAGCCAGACGGCTTGGTATAGTTCAGTTAAGTGAGCTGCATTTGGGTGGTCTGAATTTTAAGCATGTAGGCGATGTGGGGTGTCTGGGACAGGTCTTCTTTTATACTAAGCATTCTCCCTTTTCCTCCAAGGAGCACTGCCTGGATCACTATGGACTCCTCTCTCATTCTCTGCTTTCATTCGTAGTTTATCAAGAGTTACAGAACTGCCTAGGTTGATGTAGCAAAACTTGTCCTGCAACTTCTACTTCCTATCCCCTTTGCTCATCTTCTCTCCTATTTCTCATTGTTCTTTCTGAAAAAGAGGTCGTTTCTTAAGTGGCCCCTGATCCCCTGTTGCTCTGATCACTGAGATTTTTCTGGACTTTGATTTTGTCCTACTTTTTACTCCATCTATTTCAGAATTTTCTCAAAATGCTTACAATACTCATTAGTTAAATTACATTTAAAATATTGAAAATCATGTAAAAGATATAAGAGGAAAGAGAGAGAGAGAGAGAGAGAGAGAGAGAGAGAGAGAGAGAGAGAGAGAGAGGAAGAGAGAGGAAGGGATTATGAAATGTTTCCCGAGTTAAGCCTGAAATTTAATCTGTCTCCTGGAAGCTGAAGTAGAGGGACAGATGACAGATTATCTAGCTCTCAATATCAGATACATGGCAGAAGACTCTTTAGCAGAGATAAACTTTTTTGGTATTAAAGTCTAAGGGGAAAATAACACTTGTACTTCTACATTAGAGCACATTTAATAAAGTCTTAGGCAATATAATTAGCAGTTTTACAGCAGATGCAGAAATATTTCTATATGGCTCTTCATTAGAGCAAATACTGAAATGAAATGAAGTCTTGGCAGTAAAGACAGTTCTACAGGGACTGAGATAATATAGTTCAATCATGTTTTCTTCTGGTGGCCTAATTTGATGCAATAATAAAATGTAGATAACAAAAGTGAGTCATAATCGGAGTAGGTAGCAGGGATAAGCATGCATCAATATTATCTTATAATTGTTTTCAAACTACAAACAGTGCCCTGTGTTCTTCTCTAGAGAATTCCTGATAAAGCCATTCCCAGAGAGATATTCCACATTTTACTGAATGATCATACATAGAGAGATGCTTTTTTTTTAACATAAGCATATTTTCATACATGGACCCAAACATGTACACTATTCATCATCGCAGTCTTTAAAATGTAACTAGAAATCAAAACAATTATTTTTTTAAATTTTGTTTTATTGCTTAAAGTATTACAAAGAGTGTTAGATAAGTCTCCATTTTTCCCTTGACCTTCCCCCCTCCTCCCCTACCCCCCAGTGTCTTGTCTCCATTGATTATGCTCATATGCATGCATACAAGTCCTTCAGTTGATCTCTTAACTCCCCCCCAACCCTCCCCCGCCTTCCAGCTGTAGTTTGAAAGTCTGTTCAATGCTGTTGTGTCTCTGTATCTATTTTTGTTCACCAGTTTATAATGGTCTTTATTATCCATAAATGAGTGACATCATGTGGTATTTTTCTTTCATCGACGGGCTTATTTCACTTAGCATAATGCTCTCCAGTTCCATCCATGCTGCTGCAAATGGTAAGAATTCCTTCTTTTTTATAGCAGCATAGTATTCCATTGTGTAGATGTACCACAGTTTTCTAATCCATTCATCTGCTGATGGGCACTTAGGCTGTTTCCAAATCTTAGCTATGGTAAATTGTGCTGCTATGAACATAGGGATGCATATGTCCTTTCTGATTGGTGTTCCTGGTTTCTTGGGATGTATTCCCAGAAGTGGGATCACAGGGTCAAATGGGAGTTCTATTTTTAATTTTTTGAGAAAACTCCAAACTGTTCTCCACAGTCGCTGCACCAGTCTGCATTCCCACCAGCAGTGCAGAAGGGTTCCTTTTTCTCTACATCCTCTCCAGCACTTGTCATTTGTTGATTTGTTGATGACAGCCATTCTGACAGGTAGGTGTGAGATGGTAACTCATTGCTGTTTTGATTTGCATCTCTCAGATGATTAGTGACTTTGAGCATGTTTTCATATGTCTTTTGGCTTTCTGAATGTCCTCTTTTGAAAAGTGTCTATTTAAGTACTTTGCCCATTTTTTGATTGTATTGTTTATCTTCCTTTTGTTAAGTTGTATGAGTTCCCCATAAATGTTGGTGATAACATTGGCAAATATGTTCTCTCATGCAGTGGGCTTTCTTGTTGTTTTGTTGATGGTTTCTTTTGCTGTGAAGAAGCTTTTTATTTTGATGTAGCCCCATTTGTTTATCTTCTCTTTAGTTTCCAATGCCCTAGGAGCTGTATCGGTGAAGAAATTGCTTTGGCATATGTCTGAGATTTTGTTGCATTTAAATTTCTCTAGTATTTTTATGGTTTCCCATCTTATATTTAAGTCCTTTATCCATTTTGAGTTTATTTTTGTATGGTGTAAGTTAGTAAAACAATTATTTAGTACATCCTAATGAGCTAAAAATATAAGAATGTATTTATTGCATGCATTACAGTTTTCTAAAATTTCAATGTTCATCATATTTTTAAATCCCCCTATGAACTTTGGAAGATAGGGCAAATGTTTTGACCCATTTACAATTTCCTCTGATTACTAAAATTGTTATTATGTCAGAACAGAATTTTTCCCAGTAGCATTGTGGAAGGTTATCTATGGCAGTGAGAGGAATATCAGAGGAGTCCTGAATAATGGCTGAGAAAATAGTAATACTTTAGCTATAATAAATATTTATTTGAAAGATAAGAAATTTTAAATTAAAGCTACTAAAACCTCGGGAAGCAACATAAGTGAGTTTTTCTGCTACTATTCAAGAATGAGGATTAAAAAAAGAATTGATTTCTGATAGCAAAACAAGATCTCATTTTCTATACATTTGTTTTAAATGTGTTTAATTATATTCACACTAGGTCAGTGCACGAATGCATGCACCTTGAAAAGAACTGTGGGCCATGAGGCTGTGGTGGGCACAGGGTGTCCCTGCCCAACCCCTCCCCTCCACCATGGCCCTGGTCCCCTGTCTTCCAGCAGCACCACTCTCGCCGCTGCCATTCCCACGCGCTACAGTATAAGCCCTGTTCACACCTGCAGCCAGTGCAGAGTAATTGGGGCTAGTGCCAGCAGTAGGTGTGAGTGGTGGCTCCTGTGTTGGCAGTGGGTATGAGCAGGGCTATTACCAGCCGTAGGTGCGAGCAGTGACTGCTGGCCCTCTGATTGCCCCTCAGGAGCAGGGGGAGGTGGAGAAGCTCTAAGGGGTGATCAGGTCCAGTAGCCACCACTCACCCCTGCTGATGGCGTCAAGTGATTGGGGCTGGCACCAGACACTGGCAGTAGGTGCAAGCACTGGTTGGGACCACAGTGTGTGGAAGCAAAGAATTTTCAGTAACCACCACAGCCTCACCTTGGTCTGGCACTCGTGCTCACCTGCTCCACCATTCCTCTGTGGCCAATGCCTACTATGTTCCGCACATGTCCCCTGGTGATCAGTGCATGTCATAGTGTCTGGTTGTTTGGTTGTTCCACCATTTGATCTATTTGCATATTAGCCTTTTATCATATAGGATACACTCAGACTCCTACACATGTACAAATTCATCATAATAGACATAGGGTTATTTATTTTTAATCCTCACCTGAGGATATTTTTCCATTGATTTTTAGAGAGAGTGTAATGGAAGGGGAGAAATAGAGTGCAACATCAGTGTGAGAGAGACACATTGATTGGTTGCTTTCTGCACATCTGGGCTGGGGTTGGGGCTGGGGCTGGGGATTTAGCCTGCCCTTGGCCATAATGGAACCCAGGACCCTTCAGTCCAAAGGCCGATGCTTTATCCACTGAGCCAAACCAGCTAGGGCCAGATATAGAGTTCTTTATTTTTACTATTAATATTATATTTTTACTAGGGGCCCGGTGCACGAAATTCGTGTATGGGGGGGAAGTGTGGGGGTCCCTTAGCCCAGCCTACCCCCTCTCACAGTCTGGAACCCCTCAGTGGATGTCCTATGATGGCCCCAGTCCACCAGGCGCCTTTTGTGTGTGTGTGTGTGTGTGTGTGATCTCACTGGGACCTGCCCCCAGCCGCATCTGAGGCTCGGAGTAGTCCTCCTGTGTGTGTCTACCTGCTGGGGGCCTGCCCCCAGGCTTGGAGCAGGCATCCCCTCTATGTTGATCTCTCAGACTCTTGCCCTCCCCTGCATGTTGTTCTCTTTTTTGAGCTGTGGCTAGGGCTGGGTGCTGCCTGCCTCTCAAGCTTGCCTACTGCCCATCTTCCTCCAGCCACCAGAAAGCAGGGAAAACCCCGCCTCATGGTCAGGCCAGCCTTTTCCTGCTCCCTGATCCCTGGAAGGTTCCTGGGGAGCCGCCAAGCAGGCCCTCAGACCCCAAGAGCTTGCTTTCCTGTTCCCCAGTGCCCCCCAAAAGGCCTGGGAAGCTGCCAAGCAGGCCGCTGACTCTTTCCCACTCACCAGTCCCCTGCTGCCTTCCTTTCCCACTCCCTGGTGCCACCAAGAGGTCTGGGGAGCTGCCAAGCAGGACCCCAGCCCCTGCAGCCCTGCTTTCCTGCTCCCCGGTGCCCTGCAAAAGGCCTGGGCAGCCGCCAAGCAGGCCAAGACGCCCCCGCTGCCTCTTTCCCACTCACTGGTATCCTGCTGCCTTGCTTTTCCACTCCCCAGTGCCCTGCAAAGGGCCTGGGAAGCTGCCAAGCAGGCCCCCAACCCCCACTGCCCCTTTCCTGCTCCCCAGTGCCCTGCAAGGGGCCTGGGCAGTCGCCAAGCAGGCTGAGACCCCCCGCCGCCTCTTTCCCACTCCTCGATGCCCCTCAAAGGGCCTGGGCAGCTGGCAAGCAGGCCGCCGCCTCTTTTCTGCTCCCCGGTGCCCCACAAAGGGCCTGGGTAGCTGCCAAGCAGGCCACCGACCCCCTGCCACCTCTTACCCACTCCCTGGTGCCCCTCAAAGGGCCTGAGGAGCCGCCAAGCAGGCCCCCGGCCCCCACCACCTCTTTCCCGCTCCCTGGTGCCCCACAAAGGGCCTGGGGAGCCGCCAAGCAGGCTGCCAACCCTGCCGCCTCTTTCCCATTCACCAGTCCTGGGTCCTGCACTGTTCCACCCTGCAGCCGCTCTGTGCACTCGGGATGTCCCTCAGCCCGGCCTGTGCCCTCTCACAGTCTGCAACCCCTCTGGGGATGTCCACCTGCTGGCGTGCGTGACCAGCCTGGGTGAGGGGCTGATGGCTGTCTCCAGGCTGGCCAAGCCCCCCAGGAACTTCCCTCATCCCATTGGGTTGTGGCCAGCGTGGGTGATGGGCTGATTGGCACTTTCAGGCTTTAAGGCTGCCCACAGCTCCTATTGACCCAATGTCCCAGCAAGGCTGGCTGGACGCAGGTTTCTGGGGTTTGTTTATCTTCTATAATTGATGCACTGTTCCTTTAAGCTGAGATCTCCTAGTAAGGAAGCCTCCTCTCTGCTTCACCTTGTGGCGTCTATAATGAGACATTGTTACTCTTAGTGGTGAGGCCAGGCCTGCTCTTTCCTTCAGCTCCCAAGGATTCTATGATTGTTATTTTGTTGCAAACATGTGTTTTGCTTGAGCTAGGATAAGGGGAACAGGCCGCAGTTTCACTTTCACTCCTGCTGCAATGGAAGCTGCCGTTTACTCAGGTCCGTGAGTGGCGGCCTCCATGTTGGCTGCGCTAATTTGTATACAGTCGCTCTGATTGGCTGGTGGGCATGGCTTACCCCATCCCGGAGAAACGGTTATTTTCAATATTACATTTTTATTAGTTAATATGCTGTAATGGGATAATTTTCTCATCAGTGATTTTCTCAATAAAATCTTATGTTTAAAGTCTGTATGATATCTGAATGTATCATTTAGGTGGTGTATAACCATGTGAGAAGTGGATATTTTGCTGCTTATAGAATTTTAGGAGTCTTGGAAGAGTCTTTGCATGTAATTTATATATATAAAAGGCCTGTGGTTGTGACGCCCTCATGCCGTAACGACTGATCACCAGGAGGCTGCATGTGCGGCAGGTGCGTGCGGGTGGGTGGGCACTTGACTGTAGGCCCCACAGTGCCGGTGGTAGTTGATGCTGCATCCCTGTGGAGGCTGGCCCAGACTCTGACAGGGTGGTTGAGGAAGCCAGATATCCATAATATTAAAATATTTCCTCTAATTAATTCCCTTTTAATGTGCATGAATTTCGTGCACTGGGCCACTAGCGTGATCATAATGTATTTGTTACTTTTCAGATTTTCATTAAGAGAGGAAGCTGAAATAACTTGTGTGTTTATTACATGTAAGTTTTATAGCTGAAATAAACTTTTCATGTGCCCTTGTTTCAGTGGTTGGCCAAATAAAGCACACATTTGGAAATTACAAAGAAAATTCAATTTTTTCTTTTTAAGTCACTTTAAAAAAATCTCAGTTCAAAGTTCAAACCCCCTATAAGTGGTATTTAGAAACAGATTCTAGAGGCATTATTGGCCTATAACAACTTCCTAATCTTGAGACTTTTGAAGGTTATTGGCTAGTTACTTTGTAGAATGACCTTAATTTGAATTTATCTGATATTTCATTACATCCTATCAGATATATGTACATAATTTTGATTTGTTCTAGTGATCTATTAAATTTAAGCTCTCTTAGACTTCTTTACTGTATAGTTACATTTTTTCCTCTTTGTGGATCATAATTTTGTGACAAGGCACTTTGAGACTATGAAAATATCCTATTATTCACCAAATTTATTTACTTTCTGTGTGTCTGTTTACCTACATATCTATATAAGCATGGGCTCATGGTTTCCTATTTATTATAACAAATTAATCGTTTAACTGTGAGACTCAAAGCAAAGACCAGGAGAAAGAGTGCTTCTGTGTTTACTCAAATGTTTAATATACTGAAGGAATTTTACATTAAATTGGGTGCAAATTAATCATGTTGGAGTACTATAGTGATGAATAACTATTCATACTCAGTCTGAATAATAAATGTGTAATCCATTAATAAAGGGGCAACCTTTTCAGTCAGAATGTAATTTAAAAAATTTTAAAAATACCTTACCAAGTGAGAAAATGGCCACATCACTGCAACTGTTGCTACAAAATCAGCTGGTGGAAAGCAAAGTGCTTTGCAGGGCGTTTCTACCTCAAGTTCTCTTAAAGATTTTGATAGGATTTATTTTCTCTCAAGAATTTTCTCTTTATAAGACTTGCTTCAGAAGAAGGGATAGATTGTGTCTGAGGTGAAAGAAAGGCAGATTTTGGGAATTGGAAAGCCTATTTTTGAGAGTATGATCGGTCCACTTTAGTAGCCAGCGCTTTTTAAAGTCAGCAAGCATATAGCTTCAGTGAACTTCAGAGAACCTTCTTTCCCCCACATGGCACTGCTCTTTTCAACAAGAACAAACAGTGTTTCTTGCAACATCTAACAGACCATGAGAAAAAAATTTTGATTTGATCTGATTACGTTTATTGGCTTTATTATTTCTGAAGCCTCTAAAGCTATCCTAGCTTTTACTTAGTATGTATCTGAAAGCAGTCAGTAGTCACAAAAAAGTATCAATGACCTAAAATAGATAGAAGATCTATATTTATAACAGATTCAAATCTATTGCAAACTTAGTGTTCCAGACTGGCCAGCATGCTCTTAGGTAAGAGATACCATAATCACCATTAGTGTCTGCAGATCAAATTAATAGGAAATATTCAAATCTTCTTAAATTTTTCTGGGTCCTCTTACATGCTAACGCCTCTTGGCTAATATATTGACACATTTGTTCATAGTTTTAAAAAATATCTAATTAACATTTACTATGTGATAGGTACTGCCTTATAAGTGGACCAAAGGGGATATAGCACCTGATTTCATGGAGCTTAAATTTATTTATTAATAACAGAAATAGTTTCTCAGTGCTCTCCTAAGAGTTGGAAGTCATCCTCAGATTATTATGCCACGGTTATCCAATCAATCCATGTTAATGACTTCACTAGACAATAATGACTCTGATTTAGAAGGAGATGATCCCTGGACACAATGTTTTAATTATCAAGCCATAGCTGTGAAGAAATATTTTAAAATAATTATTATTTTATTTTTAAAATTTAATGAATAAAGACAAGTTGATTTTAATTATAATATAAACTGCTTTATTAGTAATTAAGGAGGGATATTAATTAGCATGTATATTTAATTCTGTTAATTTTGGTAATTTTTCTTTTAAATATGTTCTTGGTTCCAAGCATTACATGAAAACATAGAGTTATTTTTCAATTTTTCCAATTGAAGGAACTAATATTGTACAAACTACTCTTCTGAAAAGTAAAAAAAAAGAGGACTTCATCTATTAACATATATATCTAAAATGATTTTATGACATATGGTTGGCAGAATAATTGCTCTAAAAGATGTCCACATCGTAATCCATGGAACCAGTGAATATGTTATCTACATGGCAAAAGGAACTTTCCAGTTGTGATTGAGGTTAAAGACCTCGAGATAGGATATTATTTTGGATTATTTGGGTGAGAATAATCAAATGAGTTTTAAAAGTGGTCAGAGTGAATCTGAGGATAGAAGAGGGGACAGATGGATGTTACATTGATGACAATGAATATTGGTGAAGGAGCCACAAGCCAAGGAATGCAGGCAGTGCTAGAACCTAGAAAAGGCAAGTAAACAGATTCACTCCTAGAGCCACCAGGGATGAATGCAGCCCTGCCTACGCCTTGATTTTAGCCCAGTGAAAACCATGTCAGACTTCTGACCTAGAAAACTGTAAGGTAGTATATTTTTATTGTTTTAGTTACTCCGTTTTTTGTGATTTGGTGTAGTAGCAATAGAAAAGTAATATACATCACATTAAAAGCTTTTTACTTAATTTTACTACTCTGAATTGAAATGTTATAATTTTTTAAAATAAAATAGCAAATGGTCATGCCACCCCCCACATCCATATCTATTTTCTCATAATTTTTTAAAGATGCTTAAGTGTTTACCAAATATGGCAATTTTTAATGTTTTTCACAAAAAGTAATAGAGTTAAAATCTCAGAATTAGATTTTCAGTGTAGTGGTCAAGAAGAACAATTATTAATTAAATCATTGCTTTTCAAATGGTAATGAGGTTTTCATTGTAATATTTAGTAAGAATTAAACTTACATAACAAAGCATTTCTTTCAATTAATACTCTTACATGGATCAATAATCATGGGTTAGAAGGAAAATTCTTACTAACAAACTAGGGAGAATTTCTGCAACCCCCAGAAAACAAAATCTATATTTTACTAAATATGTGTGATAAAAGATGAATTCTGGTTGTGTTGCCTAACAGCCCTCAGAAATTTAAAGTAAATTAAAGGATTATGGGGGCGGAGTATGGGTGCAGAGGAGGAACTGATGCAGAATCCAAAGTTAAAGAAGCCATAGCCTGTATGGTTCAGGGCAAATGTAGACAAATGCAACCCAAAGACCTTAAACCCAGGTGTCACTCCCAACAGAGGCCTCATGTTCAAGCCTGTATAGGATTATCCATCCATTTTCCCCCTGATCTTATTATTCTGATATATATCTATATAGATTTTAGATCATCTTGATGGGTTTAGACTCTTGATTCCACTCTACTTTAGCAGTAGGCACAAGTCTACCAAGAAGTATTTGGATGTAATGTGGGGTTTCCCATCCTCCTTGAGCTCCAATAATGTCAAAGTGAACTTTATGTGTCAGTTTGGTCCACTGAGTACTTCAATATTTGGTTAAACCTTTTTCTGGGACTGCCCTAAAGAGTGTTTCTGGATGATGAAGTTAATAATTAAATCAGTAGATTGGGTAAAGCAGATTGATGGCTAATCCAATCCATTAGTTATTTTAATAGAATAAAAAGACTAACCCTCCCATGAATAAGAGGGAACTCTCCTGCCTGTTTTAAGGTCTCTTTTAGCCTTCTATTGGAAATTGAACATCAGTACTTTTTGGATCTTTAGCCATCTGGCTTTCAGAGTATAACGTATAACATTGGCTCTTTGGCTCACAGCATATTTTAGGACTTGTTAATGTCCATAATCAATTTTGTGTGCCAATTCCTTATAATAAATTTTATTTTTATTTTCCCACTCTTTTTTCCCACATGTATAGGTATGTGTGTAAATATGTATGTACCTGTGTGTGTGTGTATATACATATTTTATATGTATAATATATATAATACAAACACACGTGGCCAGATTATTATTATGACCAGTCAGATTATTATGACCACCCCATCAGTACTTTGTTGGGCCACCTTTTGCCTTTAGTACTGCAGCAGTTCTTGTTGGCATTGACTCCATGAGATGTTGAAAGGTGATGCGAGGAATCTGACACCATGCCTGATGAATAGCACTGTCCAGTCCTGTGAGATTTGATGGCTGTGGAACCAGCTGCCTGATGGCTCTTTTAACTTCGTCCCACAAATGCTCAATTGGAGTGAGACTGGTGATTGTGGGGGCCATCGAATCAAGGTAAAGTCTCCCTCATGTTCTTGAAACCACTCCTGCACAATATGAATACCATGGCCTGGTGCATTATCTAGGGTTTGTAGCCGGCTGGGGGGAGGGGCTGAGGGAGATTGGCTGGTCATGGGAGGTTGGCTGTGGGAGCCTTCTTCATTGGGATACACCATCAACATGATAGGATGAACTTGATCAGAAATGATACTTAGGTATGTTGTGCTATTCAACGTTTATAATGGTCTGGTCCTCTAGCAACTTCAGTGTGAAATTATAGCTAATTTACCTACAAATATGAGGTGTTCATAATAATCTGGCCACTCAGTATATATATATTAGAGGCCTGATGCATGAAATTCGTGCAAGAGTAGGTCTTCCTTTCCTCTGGCTGCCAGCACCCAGGATCTAGGCTTCCCTCACAGAGGGAGGCACCGTCTACCCACCATAGCCCACTGGTCAGTGGTCTGGGCCTCCTTCTTTGGGGCGATCGCGGAGCATCCCAGTTGATAGTCCTGCTGGCTGGTGACCTGGGCCTCCCTCTGTGGGACGATCATAGAGTAATGGCCAGGCTCCTGACCAATCGCATTGCACCTGCCTTGGATGGCCTGGAGCCAGTGGATATCATAGTGTGGTCCCGGATGGTTGTCTGGATGGTCATTCTGCTGTTTGGCTGTTAAGTCAATTTGCATATTACATTTTTATTATATAAGATGTGTACATATATTTTTTCAAACATTAATTAGTTCTGTTTCCATTACTAATACAGTTGGGTGTGAAATCATGATGACCATTCCCCATTATCAATTACTAATAGTTACTTGGTCTCTTGTCATGAATGCTCTACTCCTCATGGTCCCAGTCAATATCTGGAGTGAGGCAAGGCTTATACTAGTAAGAATTATGATAAATTTTCTGTGAATAAATAACTTGTTCAATAAAAAATTATTTCAGAACTCATTCTCAGTACAATAGTCAACAGTTTATTTCAATGTAGTACTTACAGAAACAAGAATAATAACTTGGTATAGTTGGCATGTTGACAGTTTCCCTTCATTCTTGTCTTTATGTCATGTCCAAAATGACATTTAAAAAGAGAAGATTTCATAGTGGTAACATGCAGGTCAGTTTCACAATTGACAAATACATAATTTAAAGGGAAAATAACTATATTAATAAACATTTTAAAATATCAATTATGCTTTAATTAATAATCCTGCTTTCGGAGAAACAAGATGGCGGCATAGGGTAGACACCGTATATGCAGCTGTGAACAACTATTTCAGAAAAACCACGAAAAGAACACACGGACACCATTCGCACCCACAGGACGGCTGGCTGAGTGAAAATCCTACAACCAGAGAAGAGTCTGAGACTCAGAGGAGTGGCGGAAGCAAAGTACAGAGGTACGGAGGCGCACGCACGGGCTCGGGGAAGGGTTGGCGCCGGGGGAAGTGACTCTTTTCCAAAACGGAGAGAGCCACAAGTCCCCAGCGGCTCCGAACTCCAGTTCCAAGCGAGTTTCTAAGGACCCAGACACCCAGAGACTAGCACCAGGAGAAAATCCAAAACGGGTTTCTCTCAGCGTTGCTTGCAGCAATTACCGTGGGACACAGAGAGCTGGTGTCTCTCAGCGCAGGGCTGAGAAGCGCCATAGCTATTTGCTCCGCCCCGCCCGGCGAACTCCCCGAGGCCCCGCCCCTCCCAAGTGCGTCAGAGGCTTCTGCAGCAACACCTCCTTAAAGATACAGGAGCCAGCCCCACCCAGTGGCCAGAGAGGGACTAACCTAAACAAAACAGATCCACAAGGAACACACTC
>PVJC01005900.1:0-56938 GCA_004026665.1 Murina feae | reverse complement strand
ATCTGTACTCACCTGCCCAGGGCAGATCCCACACTGTGTATAGGAGGGCAGGGGGAGAGGTAGAGATAAACTCTACCTTATGTTCTTCCTTTTTCATTTTTAATTTCTTGGAACTAACAGATGCCATCTGGCTCAGGCATGGGCTGTATGCAAACAGTTTATTCAGGTGAACTGCCTAATTTCCTCTACCCGTTCAGAGAGGGAAGCAAACATCCCTGCCTCGGGGTGCAGAGCCCTGTGTCCCCTCCTTGTAAGGCCACGTTCCGCGGCATACCTTTCCTCTTACGGGCCGCTGACACCATGCTTCTGAGCTCGCCTCAGACGGCCTCTGGTAGGGTGCTTGGCGCCCTGATGCCCTTCTCAGAACGTGAGACAGCACTCAGAGACTGCAGTGCAGTGCAAATCTGGAATTAAAGGGAGCTTTGAGCCCGGCTGGTGTGGCTCAGTGGTTGAGTGTCGACCTATGAACATGGGAGGTCACGGTTCGATTCCTGGCCAGGGCACACGCCCGGATTGTGGGCTCAATCCCCAATGTGGGGCGTGCAGGAGGCAGCTGATCAATGATTCTCTCTCATCATCAATGTTTCTCCCTCCCTCTCCTTCCTCTCTGAAATCAATGTTAAAAAAAACACTTTTTTTTTTTTTTTTAAAGAAAGCTTCAAGAGTTCGGAAGAAGAGAGGTTGGGATTCCAGAAGAGAAATGTTTTCAGAGGGAGGGAAGTCATGCGCTCAGATCCACGAGGAATGGGCTTGAGGGAGTCAGGGCTCTGATCTTATTGTCCAGAGGGTGGGGGCCTGCCTTCTGCCCACTCTCCTCTCCTCTGTTCCGAGCGCAGAGCCTTGGACGCATAGACACCCCCATGACACTGTGGAGGAGGGACGTCCGAGTGGCAGTTTGAAATGAGGCAGGGAGTAGCTTAGGCCCAAGCAAGAGCAGCCTGGATAGGCAAGCAGATGCCCCAGCCCCTCAGGTGTCATCTGTGTGGGCAATGCAGGGATCCATGGCCCAGGCGATCTCTGGGACAATGTCCAGAGGAGGCAGGGCGGGGTGGTCTGAGTCACGAGTTTCTCAGTTGAAGTCAGAGTGGAGTCATAATACAGTCAAATGTCCAGGAGACGAGGAGAGGAAGCTGGTCAAGTCCAGGCCAACACACGTGGGGGATCTAAGGCAGGTCTGGCAGCCAATAGCAAGGCCCTGGGTCCTCACGGAAGACTCCAGGAGTTCCTGGAAACTCCTGGGCAAGGGGACCACGGTACCTTCAGGGTGTGGGAATCCTTTGGAGCAAGCTGATCTGGCTGACAGAATATTTGATTTTGTGGATGTTGCGGCTCCCCCGTGGCAGCGATGCAAGTGTAGACTCTTGAACCCACACTGCCTGGATGTGCATCTCAGGTCCTGTAATTCCTGACCCTATGACCTTGGACAAGTTATTGAACTTTCTGTGCCCCCAGCTGTAAAATGGGGCCATAAGCCCTAGCCGGTTTGGCTCAGTGGATGGAGCGTCGGTCTGCAGACTGAAGGGTCCCAGGTTCGATTCTGGTCAAGGGCATGTACCTTGGTTGCGGGGGGGGGGGGGGGGGGGGGGGGGGGGGGGGGGGGGCCACATCCCCAGTAGGAGGTGTGCAGGAGGCAGCTGATTGATGTGTCTCTCTCATCAATGTTTCTAACTTTCTATCCCTCTCCCTCTCTGTGAAAAATAAATAAAAAATATATATATTTTTAAAATGGGGCCACAAGCCCCTAATCACCTGCACTTGCTGTAAGGATCAACTGTTCATAAACATAAAGTTCTTAGGGAAACAAATGCTCAAGCAAACTAATTACTCTTGCTATCACTGGGGCTAAAATACAGCAGTCTTCCCCAATTCCAGCGTGGGCAGTAACACTCACGTAAGTGCATGCTGGCAGTGGGCCAGTCGTCTGCCCTAACAAGGACATGCCACCATACAGCATGGCTGCGACACAAACGGAAGCCTATTTCTAGGCCTTTCCGGTCGGGTAGCAGTGTGAGCAGGTGATCCTCTGCCATTCGGTCGCCCAGGCTGACAGTGCTCAACCCTCTCCTCTGTGTGGGGTCCTCAGTCACCCCGGGCACCCATCCCCATTCCAGCCTGCTGGTCGGGGCATCAGCATGTGTTCACGGCATGACAGCAAGAACCTGGGCACGGGCCTGGCCCCGTGATCGGTGAGGCAGGCTGAGGAATGGCGTGTGGCCGTGCCCCCAGGGTGATTGGAATGAGCAGTGGGCACCCTCTGCCACAGGTGGGTGGAGGAAACCCCTCTCTCTCCCACGCCTTTCCAGCAGTGTCATCATCTCGTGTCTGATGTCATAGCAGCAAAGTGAGGACAGGTCACTGTCTGTGATAGAGCATAGGTTAGGAGGCCAGGGGAGGCCTGGAAACTCCTGGATACCAGTCCCTAAACCACGCGTTTGCTCATTTCATATATATATATTTCAGAGAGGAAGGGAGAGGAAGAGAGAGAAACATCAATGATGAGAGAGAATCGTTGATCAGCTGCCTCCTGCACGCCCCCTACTGGGGATGGAGCCTGCAACGTGCCCTGACCAGAAATGGAACCATGACCTCCTGGTTCATAGGTTGACACAACCACTGAGCCACGCTGGCTGGGCCTGTTCCTCAGTTTTGGGAGAGGATGGCTGGTGTTGACCGGAGACACGGCCACAAAGCAGACATCGGACAGGCCCAGAGCTTCAGCTACCTGGGCATCTGCTGGGGGGCTCAGTGCCACACTGCTAGCATCTTGAGTGAAGTTTGCAAAGCCCCATAAATGCTAAGGCCTGTGACGCCGCACACACCGCAGAGGGAAGGAACACGGAGGGAGGTGTGGAGGACAGTCCGTGCTAATTATAGTATCACATTCTTGTTTCTTTGACTAAAGCTAGAGGATTCGCACACTAATTACCTACAAAATATCAGGCATTTTGGAACGCGGGTCTGCGGAGGGACAGGACCGCTCTTCAGGACTCCTGTCGCATCGCCAGTTCTGTGTCCACGTTGCCAATTAGCGGCTTCCCTTTCATCTGTCTGGCCTGGAATTGGGATTCGGCTTCTGTGGTCTCTCTTAGGCTCTGCCTTCAGTGGGGCTAAGTTCCCTGTGGGATGATAAGTGAGTAGAGGCTTGATTTCTTCAGGAGGGAGACAGGGGGACAGGGTGAGAACACGGCATGGCTGTCTCCGGTTTTGGCACTTCTGCGTTGCCCCGGACCACACCTGCTCACATTCCAGCCCTTTCTCCCTCTCTGGGCAAAACAAGCAACAGCCTCCAGTGGGAAAGCGGCTCTTCCCACAACCCCTCGATGCAGTTCAGCGCCTGAAGTTTGCTTTTCTGCTCTTCCTCCTCCGTCTCCTTTGAGCCACTCGGGGTAATTGGCCAGATCAGCTGGGTAGCGGAAGAATTATCAGGTAGACTTCCCTGATGCTTTCCTCGGTGATGTGAATTCCCTGGCCTCCCACATCTACCGCCGTCCTCCCAGACCCCAGCCAGCCTGGACCAGATGATACCTCGTGTCAAAATGCAGCGGTGGTGCTGGGATATCCACCTGCTATGCAGGCTTTTGCTCCACAGCGTGCAGAAGGGAATATAGGGTCGCGTCTGGGTACTGAGCCAGGGAACACGCCCCAGTCTGGTGGGGAGGTGCCCTGGAGAGGAGGTGCTGACCAGGAGGGTGGTGTGCAAACAATCCACCCTAACAGTGAGATGCGGCAGTTACTTGGAGCGTTTCCCCCATAGGCTCAGGGTACTGGGCCAGTTGCTCTGACTTGGGTAGTCATGGGGGGGTCTGTCCCCGGTGTCCCTATAAATGAGGCTGTGTCACGTAGGATGGGAACCGAGGCCTTGAAGGCGAAGGCGGGCCTTGACAAGGGTCCTGGGAAGAGGCAACGAGGCCCCTGCTGCCCCGTCGGCGTGAGGTATCGGGGGGAAGCCTGGGAAGGGGACCTGAGGCTAGGGCCTGGGCGCCCAGAGCCTCTTCGGTTTTGGATTATAACCGTGAAAAGGAGTAACAGCGAAATGGAGGGTCAGGATGGGTTTTCTACAAATGCACCCTTTAGGCCACGTTCTGCATCCCTTGAGTGTTCGAAACAGATGAACAAATGCCACGTCATTCCATTTGAAAGAAACATGAGGCTGGAAAGAGTCTTAAATGTCATCTGCTTCACCCCTGTGGCCTCAGGCAGCACAGCACAGAACCCATCCCAGCCAGATGGCTCGCTCGCTCTGCTCTGCGCGTCTCTGGGGACTCCACAGGCTCCCCTGCTCCTTTCAGCTGGGACAAAGGGGAGATGTTAGCAGCGAGACATTTGTCTCTCCCTGTGTGATTTGTAACACCCCTCCGAAGTGGGAAGTTCTCAGTTATGTCTAGCCAGAGTCCCACCAGCTGCTAGGCAGGTCTATTTCATCCTCTGTCTTGAGTGGCGATAAACATGATGGATGTTGGAAGACCGACTTTACAGCACTCAGGAAAGCCAGTGAGAGCAGGATGGCCTCCTCCACTTCTTAGTAATTGGTTGTATTTTATTCACGGGCTGTAGCTTCACGGGTCGGGAAACAGTGGAATAAAGACATCTCTGTCCCTTGCCCAGCCAAAGGTCATACCCTCTTTCTGAAAGTAGTTTCCAGTAGTCTCTCTCTCTCTTTTTTTTGTTTTTAAAAAAAGATTTTTATTATTGATTTCAGAGAGGAGGGGAGATGGGGAAAGAGATAGAAACATCAACGATGAGAGAGAATCGTGGATCAGTTGCCTCCTGCAGGCCCCCAAGCATGTCCCCGGACCGGGAATCGAACTGTGACCTCCTGGTTCATAGGTCGATGCTCAAACACTGAGCCACACCAGCCAGCAGTCTCTCACACATGATTTTATCTCCCTGCAATTTTGAAATCTGGTGGTTTTCTCTTGGCAATGATGACGGCGCAGGCATCATCTCCATGAGGACAGACACTGGGGAAGAAGACAGGGAAAGCTCAGGAACTTGAGGCCTATGTGTATTGGAGCTCACTCTCCAGAAAGGGGGGGAGCAGCAGGCGGGGCGGGGGGCGGGGACCATGCATGGCAGGTCGATTGACTCCCTTCCTCTGGCTGCTGGGAGGGCGGGACAGAGCACACCTTCACACCTGCCAGTGCCCTGTATTACACCGCACACCCGGTTCGGGTCCCTCGGGTGGAAAAGGCTTTTATTTATTCCGAGGGAACCTGAGTCTATAACATACACAGATACATAAATTTCCATACAAATATCTTCTTTACCGGCTGTAATTAAGATATTTGCATGTAAAGAGAGCGGTGTGTGCTCTCACTTCCTCCTGGTAGGGAATTGCATTCCTTCCCTCATCCTGGAAACCCAAGTCCTTGGTCTGTCTGTGTCTAAAATGCAGGAGCAGGAGGCAGAGGGCCGGGTCAGTATAGCATCTGATTTATTTTTTTTCCTGGTTTAGCTAATCCCACAGGACAGTTAGAGGTGGGGAGGCGAAGAGCCTGAGAGAGTGGGCAGAACACCCGCTAGTTCTGGACACAGGGAGAGAGTCTTTGCATCCTGAGCTCCCGTTTCTGTGCTTCTGTGGACATTTTCTTAAATGCTCTCAAACTTAGATTCTCATCTGGAAGAGAAAAAAGAGAGAGAGAGAGAACACATTTTTGTGTGGTGCAGATTAAATCAGATCATGTATGCAAATTGCCTTGTATCTATTAGGCACTCCATAGGTAGTAATTATTATTCTTTGTAAGTGAATAAGGTAGAAATTATATGTAAGCAATTTTAAGTGATTTGAAGTTACAAGCCAGGGTGCTGCCCAGGATGGTCTTTGGTGCTGGATTACTCACGTGGAGAGGGAGAAGAGCCTACTCAGGAGGACTCAGGGGAATAAAAAATAAAGGCACTCACACTCAGGTTGGTCTGTCCCAGGCCCAGCAGGCAGGAGAGGTGCATGGAGCAGGTCGGAGGCCGAGCCTGCGCACTGTGGAACTGATAGGTCCAACCAGGGGCTCCCTGTGGCACCCGGAGCCGAGGAATTCTACCACAAACAAATGTCTTCAGCGTTAGATCTGTTCTCCAGGTCTTCTTACTGCGGAGGAAGACTTCAGGGTCATGCGCCCTTAAAGCTTTGGGGTAGAGGCAAGGCTGGCGTGACTTCTTCCTCCCTCCATCCTCTCTCCTATCCCATGCAGCAGGGTGGCCCCACTCATTCCTGTGCCTAATGTGAGACGATACGCAAGAGCTTTGTGAGCTGTTGGCTTGGGTGCTGTTGGTTTCACCACCACCACCAGTGTGGTCCTCTTATTAAATGATCATGCACATTCTGTGAAAAATGAGTCAGGGTCCCAAAGTAGATTGGCAGGGGTGGTCAGTATGCCGTCCCTCCCACCAGGCAGTTACCATGACAACCTTGGCTACCTCTTCTCCCATTGAGTTATGCTCTTCAGCGTCTATAGCTGGGAGGGACCTTTGATTTGTGGCCCAGTTTATTCTTGAAGTTGATCATTTCCTTACCCAATGGGTCCATCCCCAGCTTCCTGGTCTTTATATTCATTCATTCATTCATTCATTCATTCAAGTCTTGGAGTCCTTGGGTATGGGCATGTCCTTTACCTTTCTACAGCATACACAAAGGAATCCATTATGCTTTCATTACAGTGATTTTTCACATAAAAAGTGCTGCGTAAAACTAATTAAAAAATATGTGACCTTATGTCAGATGTCTATAATGAGTAAGGAATAATGCCCCCACTGGCATAGGCATTTTTAAATGGGTCCTCATAGGTCCCCCCTTGCCAGACACCAGTGGTCAGCATGTGGGGACTCTAGGTAGGTCCGTCTGACAGATGCAATGCTGTCAGCTAAGGGGACATCCCTGGGCCTGATTCCCCATCAGAGGCCCAAATGTCTATTTACCCAGGATGAGGCCTGAGGGAATAACCCATAATTAAAACACCCTGAGCGCTGTTTATTAATACACACGCGGGACCAGGTGTGTGAAGGCCATCTGACCAAAGCATCACTCCCAGAGAGCCGGCCTGTGTGGATCCTGCTCATCTTGAGACGGTTCCGATGAGTCAGATGGCCAGTGCCATCAGCTATGGCAGACTGACCTGCCCATATGATGCCAGCAGTTCCCCAGCCTCCAACCAGGTTCAGAAATACTCCAGATCTTTCTACTAAACCCTCCTCTCTCCCATGACCAAAGCCAGGTGGGGACAGACATTGCCGTCATCCAACCCCATGACTACCCTTTATCCAGGCCCCCGGGACCAGCCAGTGCCCTTCTGAAAGACAGAGACCCTCTGGGGCCTGTCCTCCGTCACTGTGGCTATGAATGGGCCCTACGCCGCCCCTTACTCCCAGGGTGGCAGCATGGGAAAGGGCAGGCGAGTGACGCAGTGCCCGAGGCAGGTACCTCCGTCACGTGACATATAACGGAGTACCCAGTGAGACAGCGGGTTCTCCACCCCAGGGACCTTCCAGGAACCCGGCTGACGACATTTCAGCGCTGCATGGAGATGCATTGAGAGTATGTGGTTGACGATATCAGTGTTTTGCTTTTTTTTTTCAATTCTGAGATCCTCAGACTCAGCGATAGAACGTGCTTAGGAGGGTGCCAAGGGGAAGCGCGACGGAAGGAGCCGTTGCTATGTGAGGAGCCGTGACAAGGACTCATCCCTGTGATGCCCCGAAATACCAGGCCAGACTCACCCTCTCCACATCTGGACGTTGACAGGCCTGCGTCCTTCCCCACTTTCCTTCCCACCTCGCCCTCAGCCACCTGCCCACCACCAGCTCACCGCCCTGTGACTGTCCGTGTCCCTCTGAGACCTTGGAGCCTGTCTCCCTCCTCTCCCCTCTGAAATCCACCATCTCTTCTCCATTAAAGAAACATCTTCATCTGACCTTTCTCGTCCCTTTGTGTCCTTGACAGCTGAAATGGGACGTTTTCATCTTCTGTCTTAATTTGAGGGCCTCTGATCTTACCACTTCATTGAACTCTGCTTTTTTGGGGGTCACTAATTATCTCATCCTGGCAAAATTCAAATGACTTTCCTCTAGAAAGTCGAATCCTCCTTTGAGCTGTCTGTTGAGGGACGGGATTAACTGCCCCGTCCTCTCTCCCCACTCTGCACTCCCCAGCGCATGACTTTCCTCTTCCAGCCTCAGTCATGCCTTGCCCCACAGTTCATTCCCCTTCTGGGCGGTTTCTTACCTCTTTCCCTCCTCTCGTTTAATGTGAAGGGGCCGCTGTGTCAGACAGCTACTTGGGAAACCTCACACACGTGCCTGGTTATAACGCTTTTATGCAAAAGCTGTTTGAATATGAATTTTAGCCTCTACCTCCCTTCTCTCTGATCCCTTCATCAGTAGGTCTCCCCTGGAGAGGTCAGCTGCCATCGGAACGTGGCTAGCTGGAGGTAAAGCTCAGCTCGACCACCTCCTGCTTCTCAGACACATCATTAAACATCCTTGGGAGGTTCCCTGAAGGGCGAAGGGTGGTCAACCTTGGACCTGACCGCCCTCCCCCTGCCCCCCACCCCCTGGGCCTAATTCCTCACCACACCCTGTGGTGCCTCTTTTTTATTTTTTTATTGTTTTAAGTATTACAAATAGTAGTACATAAGTCTCTTTCCCCCGCGCCTCATTGACCTTCCCCCAGCCTCCCCTACCCCCTGGCACATGCTCTCATCCCCTCCTCCCCCGAGTGTCTGTGTCCATTGGTTGTGCTTATATGCATGCATACGAGTTTTTCGGTTGATCCCTTCCCCCTCCCCAGCTCCCCAACACTCCCCAGCCTTCCTGCTATAATCGGACAGTCTGTTTGATGCTTTAATGCCTCTTTTTTTAAAAAATATTTTTATTGATTTTAGAGAGGAAGGGAGAGGGTGAGAGAGATAGAAACACCAATGAAGAGAGAGAATCCTGGATCGGCTGCCTCCTGCACACCCTCTACTGGAGATGGAGCCCGCAGCCTGGGCATGTACCCTGACCTGGAATCGAACCATGACTTCCTGGCTCATAGGTCCACGCTCAACCTCTGAGCCACACTGGCAAGGCCTGCTGTGCCTTTTAACACACCTCAGCATCACTTCTTCTTTGCATGGAGTCAGGAACAGCCGTGACATGCACCCTGATCAGGCCAGGCTCAGAGCCTGCCTCTCCAGGTCCCTAGGCTCCCCACCATTCCTCCTGCTGGCGTAAGAGCCTTGAGCAGGTCTTCTCTTCTCACCTCCCAAGCACCCTTCCACTCTCCTTCCCGACCCCACCGCTAGAAGCCCCTCAGTGCCACCCCGGCCAGTCTGTGCCCCGGCCCACAATGGCGCTTACTCATTCCACTGTCATCTGAGGCCTTCTGCATGCATTCGCTAGGGCTGCCGTATGGCATAAACAATGGAAACTCGTTTATCACCGTTTGGAGGCTGACGTCAGAGGCCAAGGTGCCAGCAGAGTGGGTTTCTTCTGAGGCCTCCCTCCCTGACTTGCAGGTGGCCACCTTCCCCCTGGGTTCCCCCAGGGTCTTCCCTTTATAGATGACTGGGTCCTATTTCCTCTTCTGTCAAAGACACCAGTCATACTGGATTGGGGCTCCCCCATATGACCTCGTTTTACCTCAGTTACCTCTTTAAAGACCCTGCCACGTTGGACAGTCACATGTCAGTGCTGGGGGTGAGGACGTCCGTGTAATATATTAAGGGAGGGGAACATAATCCATCACGTCTTCCGGTCCCAACTTCCCATCTGTTCTCTCTTTCATTCCCTCCTGTCCTTTCTCCGTCTGCTCCTCACCCCCATGGATACCCAGGGGCCCTCTCATCGTCTCCATGCGTCTGCTCAGCATCCCTCTGTCGGCTGCACACACGTGTGTGTTGCTTCATAAGCTGCTTTCTCGGGTCATTCCGTGCTGCTCCGCCCCAGGTGGACCAAGCGCAGGGCCGTATCCGTTGTCTCACATGCACAGCTCATGACCAGGCAGGTGCCGGAGGGATGTCCTTGCTCAGTGACCTCCAGCCCCTCCCTAAGCGGCCCCACACCCCCTCCTCTGACTTCTCTGAGGCCTTGCAGGGAAGCAGGTTTTTCCTGAGGTTCACAGGCCTCGTACACCTGACTCTGCTGTCCGAATGGAGGGGGAGGGCAGAGACTCCTCCAAGCAGGTGGCGTCCGGCCAGCTCACCTCCTTTCCAGCCCCGAAGGGCGGCCGGGCAGGACATCTAGGCGGGCAGCCTGGAGGAGGTGGTGAACTTAGCAGTTTTCCCACAGAGGACAGGAGGGACGAATCTTCCCTCAGCAGCTTTGGGGAAGGCACTCGTCCTCTGCCCAAAGGCAGGGAAGGTTCTAGATGAAGCCCACTTCCTTTCACAGTGATCGCAGGCGGGGGAAGGGGGTCCTGTGGGAGCAGAACTGAGCCTCGGAGGGAACGTTGGCTGCTGGCGGCTCACCACGGCAGCCGGCTGGGTGCCGTGTGCTGGGAGCGGTGGTGGTGCATTTTCTGGGCCGTGGGCAGCCTCTCGGGGTGGCCTCCCGCGTGAGGCCGCGGACCAGGGTTGGTGTGCTCAGCCTTTCTCCCTCGCGGGGCCCGAGAGGCGACCGAGGTGTGGCCGGGAGAGACACGCCATTCAGTTGACACCCTGCTGCCCTTCCCCTTCCTTTCTCTGACCTTCCGTGCTGCCTTCCTCTCCTTCATCCCTCTCTTCTCTCTCCCCCTGCCCTGCTCTCTCCCGCGTTCACGGTCAGGAAGGGCCGTGCCAGAGGGGCCCGGTGAGCGTGTCGTGGCAGCGCCAGAGGCTAGCGGCACCGGCAGCTTCCACAGTGAGTCCGGGGTTCCTCTGCGGGGCCGAGGGGCGGGCAGGGCAGGGCAGCCACACACAGACTGGCCGCTTGCGGGCTTTGGAGAGGAGCGTCCATGGGGGGCTGCTTCCCACCTCTCGTGGCGAAAGCATGGCGGGCACGGGACCGTGCGGCTGGCAGCAGGTGCGCCCCTGGGAGAAGGCTTCTGTCCACTGCGCGTGTGGAGGCGGGAGGCCCTGCATGGACCCGTCTGGCTGCTTTCTTGCATTGCACGAGTGAGTGTGCCTTGCGTTTGAGGACACGGTGGGTGCCTGCCCCGCGTTAGGGAACCAGGATGGGCCCAGAGGTAGGCGATCGCATCAGAGGAAACAGGCCTCCCTGCTGGCCCAGGGGCCGTGGGCCTAGGGGCTGCGCTTTCTGTCGGGCTCAGCCCCCGAGGGCGTGGGGAAGGCTGCCCCTCCCCGGGTAGGCGTTGCTGGCCTGGAGAGGGACCTGCTGCAGAGCCAGTGACCTTCCGTCCGTCCGTCTCGGCTCCACCATCACCCCAGTTAGATGGCCTCCTCTCTGTATGCTGGGGGCTCCTTCCCTCTGTTGGGGGGGAATGGTCCCCGTGGGGGACCAGAACCACAACATTGACCTGTAAATCCCGCCCGAGCCAGGGAGAGCCAGTCCTGCTGCCGCCCTGAGATGCTCCCCCCTGCCGTCTCCCCCCCGCCCCCATTCCTCTCCCCTCCGGTCACGTGCTGTCTCCACGCACGGACTGCGTGTGCAGTGGCTCGTTTGGGAGTGAGAAGCCTCGGTTTCTAACCCACAAGCCTGTCCTGAGGGTCAGGGCTGGGCGCACGGGCGTCTCTAGTTCCATTCCTTGCCCTGTGACTTGGCGAGGGAGGGGAATTCAGCAGAGCCTCCGGGTTCCGCAGAACCAGGTTCTTAGTGTCTCCTCGTGGCACTGGCACTGATCACTGCGTTTGGGGAGCCGTGGCAGCGTCTCCCAGTGGACTCCCACGGGAGGCCTTGGACTGGGGCGGATGAGCACAGCCTGCATGGAGCTGGAGTTGATCAGAATGAGCGCGTCTGCCAGCCCTGTGAGAATGCGAAAACAGCACCCTAACCAGAGGCCCATCCCCCTCCCCTCCTGCTTCCAGAACGTTCTCTGCATTTCATTCGCACCGGGGCGAAACCTTGGTGTCAGGAGTGAAGGGTTTCAGCAAGTATCCAATTGGTTAAATGATCAATTAAATTCAACAAATATTTGCTGCTAATCAACTCTGTATTTGAGTGTCTCAGTTTGGACACCTCTGAGAATGGCAAGGGAAGCTGCTCATAATTAAATAGAGACCGTGAGCCTAGATGGGGCCCTCCTTGGTAAACGGGCACAGACAGTCCCTCTACATGTGTCCCACAAGCTGTGCTTGGCGCTGGAGATACACCTGTGAGGAAAACAGACAAAAAGCTGTGCCCTTCACCAGGGAGATGGAAAATAAAGGCAAAGCAGACAATGTCGTCTGTGTGAGAACAATAGGTACTTAAGAGAAAAACACAGCAAGAGAGGAGAAAAGCAAGAAGGAAAAGGTGGTGATGGGTGTTGTGTGCGTGTGTGTGTTTAGCCAGAAAGGTCACAGCGCTGGAGTTGCCTGAACAGCAGTGCGTTCTCGCTTATTTACTTTAGCCGAGGAGGCTCGCAGGGCTTGGCTAACACCCTCTGAGACGAGTCAGCTCTGGGAACTCTGGGTCCAAGAATTCCCAGCAGCAAGAAACACAGACTTTGGGTAACAGAAGTAGGGGAGGGCGAGTCAGGGGCCCATGGCCTTGGCTGCACCCCTCGCCTGCTTGATAGGGTGATTTCCTCTCGGACAGATGACCCGGCGTCAGAAGGCGAGGAAGGCTGTGGGTTCATCCCCATGGAGCCCTTAGTCTCTGATTCCATTGGCCATCCAGGCTGTCACAAGCCCTTCCTTCTTTTTTACACGCACACACACACACACACACAGACACACACATTATTGATTTCAGAGAGGGAGGGAGAGGGAGAGAGAGAGAGAAACATTAATGAGGAGAGAGGATTATGGATCGGCTGCCTCTTGCACGCCCCACACTAGGGATGGAGCCCACAACCCGGGCATGTGCCCTTGACCGGGGATCGAACCGTGACCTCCTGGTTCACGGGTCGACGCTCAACCACTGAGCCACACAGGCCGGGCTATCCTTCCTTCTTTTATGTCATGTCCATGGGGATGACATTTGCTGAGCCCCCACACCAGGCAGGGACTTTGCCAGGGGCTTGGAGCAAGTTAATGTATTTAATCCTCCCTGTTCCCACGAAGGCATTATGGCCCCACCAGGGATGAGAACGCTGATGTTTGAACACGGAGCTGCAGAGCAGGGGACCAGGATCTCAGCCCCGGCTGAACTAAGTGGGAAGCCCTGCCTTTACTCCTCAGTCTCAGCATCCGTCCAGACATCCAGATGGCGGGAGTGGGAGGCAGGGAGGCAGGGAGGCAGGACTCCCCAGGCGACGGAGGTCCTGCGGAGGCTGAGCTGCATGGCTGGGTGGGAGCAGGGGCCGTGGTGGGGTGGGTGTCGCTATCCGGGCTGAGTGTGCATGAAGGCCCAGCAGCTGCCGCCGCCTCTAGGAATGGGGGCTAGGCATGGAATATTCCAGGGCATGATAGCAAGGCTCCCCCCCATGGCCTCTAAGCAGGGAAGAGGTGGAGCTTGACTGGTGCATCCGAGTCCCTGGACCACGCATGTCGGAAGGAGGGGTGCATGGGCCTGTGTGTAGGGGATGGGGGTGGGGGTGCATGCAGAGGTCTGAGACTGGGCAGAGACCTCCCGCAAGGGTCGGAGTGAAGAACTGCCTTTGAAGAGGGTCCTAGACTTCCTGCCTGCCTTGGGGAGTGGGAGCCACAGCCTGACCTCATCCCAGCGTGGGCTGCTATTCGCAGGAAGCAGGACGCCCCCGGCGCACATCGTGTTTCGGTTCTACTAGACATCACTCTCACTGTGGGACCTGTGTTTATCTGTAATGTGTGCTCATTGACTTTCCAGGAAAACAAAATTAGGTAGCATCTTATTTGATGTATAAGATGAGCTCTCAGTACGGTGCGTGGCAGGCAGACCACCGTTTGCAAGCACAGAGAGCTGCTGTCGCAAAGTGAAGAGTTATTTGGGGATGCCAGGGACTCTGCTCAGTTTTCCCTTGATGCTGAAGGAGGCTGTTCCACCCGGTGCTGTGAGTCCCCGGACTCCTGGAACAGACGTCCAGGCAATGCCTCTCGGTTTCACGACACGTGTCACACAGGCAGAAAGACGTTATTACACTGTCATCTGTCAAGGGTTTTCTTTGCCATCACAATGTCCGTGTCACTTAGGGATATACTCCGGGCGCTTGAACGTCCCTCACTGCGGTCCTCTGACTGTTGGACTGTGGCAACCCCGCCAGGCGCTGGTCCCTTATGGCGCGGCCTGCGGTCTGTTCCCTCCATCCCCGTGATTCTCAGAGCTGAGGGGCCCGGCATCATTCACCTGCCTCCAGACAGTGTTCTTCCTTGACTTGTCTGCTTGAGTCCCCTCCCCACAAACACACCAGCAAGCAAAGCAGCTCTTCTTTTCAGCGTTAACCCATGTCAACGTCCCTTCCCTCCTCTGTGTTGCATCGCTGTGCCCCGTGGAGCCGCGGTGGGACCGGGGTAAAGATTAGAGATGAGAGGTTGTATTTCTAGTTAGCAAGGGTATTTCTTCTTCCTCTGGTCGCATAAGTCCCACCTGCCACTCTCTCACACACACACACACAAGGCTTGCTTTCCTTCTCGGCCTTCGACGCACGTCTGTGAGGGCTTGCGTCATGAGCGTGCCCGGTCCAGGAACCCGCCCCATCCTAGGCACACCCCTGACTCCCATGTGCCTGCAGCCCAGGGCTGTGACTCCCCACCCAGATGAACCCAGTTTTCCTAAGGACACACGCCTGTCTCTTCGCAGGCCCAAGGCACACAGGGACCATGTCCGTGTTCGTCAGCTGCCACTGCGGCTCTCGGGGAGGTTAGGCTGCCGTGAAGGTGGCTGTGAGCTGGAGAGTTTTCTAAAACAGCTGGGACTCGGGTGGAGGGAAAACAAACATAATTTAACAGCCCGGGCACTGCAGACAATGTTTTCCAAGTCTTGCCACTCAAGATGGTTGAAACTGGTCTTTTGGGGAGGCCCCAACCCCTTCTCCTGTGAGCGAGGCCTCCTCATCATGTGCTGTGCTGCATCCTTACAAGTTCAGCGAAATGGGTTCTGGGTTCAGGGCCAGGCCTCTGGGTTCCCACCTGGAGATTTATCCGGAGAGAGGAGCCCTGCCATTGAACTCCTGGTTCCCTCAGTGTTTCGCTCTCTGATGCTCTCAGATCAGCAGGACAAAGGTGGCCTGGAATGGGTGGGGCTCAGGGTTCTGCACAGGGGCTGTGGAAGTCGGGGGGAGATGTCAAGGCGGGAGGGAGTCCCGGGGTGCCGCCTGGGGCTGCTCATTGGGAACCTTGTCCCAGTCTCCATGATGAGGTTCTGAGCTCCTTGTTCTGAATCTTCACTCCGAGCTCGTCAAGTCTGTCTGTCTCCACCATCCTTGGGGACTGATGACTCATGAGCCATCCATACGTCTGCAGGACTGTGACAGGACCTTCTCCGGGGCGCTGGCCAGGGTGACGTGAGTCCCGCCCTCCCCTCTGCAGGACCTGCTGGGCTGGGCCTTCCCTCTCCTGAGGATCAGCCAGTTCCTCTGATGTTTGGTAGTCCTCATGGCTGATCTAATGGATGGTGGATGTCTGGTGCAGCCTCCAACCTCCTGGCTGGAGAAGGTGGCTCTCCGCTCAGGAGCTGGTCTCTGAGGCACATGCCGTCGGCCAGGTCCCTGTGATGCTCTGTGGCTGGGGAAGCCCTGGCATGCGGGTGCCCCCCCTGCTGGCAGGGAAGGGGAGAAGGCTGGGCAGAAGGCAGGCTGCAGTTCTGCCCTAGCTGAGCACGCCAGTTTCCAGCTGGGCCCCTGGGATCTCTTGGCGTCTTTCTGCCTAAGTTCGCTTCTAGAAATAGACCTGTTAGTCCTGGAAATAGAGACTAACTGGAGGGTTGGCTTTTCCAGGGTTTTATGAAGATTCTCTCGGCTACAGTGACAGAAAGCCTAACCCAAGCTCTCTTAAGCAGAAAAGACAATGTATGTGTCAACAGTCACAGAATCCAGATTTAGGGACTGTTTCTGGAGCAGCTGAATTCTAAGACCCAAATAAGTCACCGGCATCGGCATCTGTTGCTTCTCTCTCCCTCTGTCTCTCTATCTTCCCTTCCTCCTGCCTGAGACATTCATGGGAAGTAGATTTCCAAACAATCAAAGCAAATGCACTTTGAAAGGCAGAAAGGAAGGCTGGCGTTCCTCAAAGAGGCCTTGCCATGGACAGCCCGCTGAGCAGGCCTGACATACCCCTGTCATGTCTGCAGGGGTCGGTCATGCTTTCTGGGGGACACAACCTGCAGAGGAAGGCTGAGGGCCGCACCCAGGACTGACCGCTTTCTCCCTCTGTCTGGGGAGGGACCCTGTGTCCTGGGGTCACTGTCGTGAGCATGCACGGGGCATCTGGACGCAGATTTCGATGTTTCTGAATGGAAGCCCTCCTCCTGCGCTTCTGGGGGGTGTTTTACAGAAATCTGATCCCAGGATCTCCATCGCATTTTCCCAAGTCTGCCGCTCCTCCCCCTCCCCCCCGTTAATGTGTGTCGCTTACAGTACACGTACAAATGAGCCTTCTTTCCTTGGGAAGGCGCGAGAACGCCCTGCCATCAGAATGGCTTCAGTGCGAGGCTTGGATCTTTGACTTTTCAGCCTTTTGGACGCAATTAAATTGCTTAAGTCCTTACTCCCTCCCTCCTGGCGTCACCAGGTTGTGGTCCTGTGTCCCTGTTCCCTGAGACAAGCCTTCCACGTCCGGCATCTCCTCCTGCTGCTCTATGGAAGGGGGCAGAGGTTTAAGGGAATGAAGGTGAGGACTGCCACCCCAGCCTTATATGGTGCCACCTCTTGGTGACTCTGAGAAATAAGTTTTCTCCCAGTTTTGTTACCCTGGGAACAAGATCACACATGACCCGCTCTGATTTGCCTTCTGCACCCTTGGAGACATGAACGTGTATGCCAGTAAGAGCAGAAAGGTGTGGCTCACTGATGAAGCATTGACCTAGGAACCAGGAGGTCACGGTTCCATTCCCGGTTAGGGCACAGGCCCGGGTTGTGGGCTCGATTCCCAGTGTGGGATGTGCAGGAGGCAGCCGATCAGTGATTCTCTTTCATCATCATCTCTCTCTTCCTCTCTCTCTCTCTCCCTCCCCCCTCCCTCCCTCTCTGAAATCAAGAAATATATATTTTAAAGAGTAGGAATGCTTTTGAAAAGATCATGCAACTGATTGCTGGCTTTGCATTTAAGACTTTCTCCTGGGTTCATCCGCAGAGCAATCCTCCCCGCCGTCTGACCTTGAAGGGGAAGCCAAGAGCTAGGGTTTGTTGATGAAGAGAGGAGCCACCTGCAGCTGCAGGCCTCCCATGGTGGCCAGGGATGCCAGATGCTGCGTGGAGGGACAGACAGCTCCTCCCTCGCTTTCATCCGAGACTGCCCTTGGCTCACAGGCTCCACTGCAGAGCGGCGCCCTGGGGCCTGCCGTAGAGGCGGGCTGTGCGGGACCTTGCGTTCTCAGAACCCCAGCCTTCCCCCAGCGCTGGGAGGGGCATCCAGAGCTTTCAAAGGGAATATTTTACTTTGGTTAAATCAGCCTGAATCTAAACTGAAACCTGTCGGTACCCGAGTTGTACAGATTCGTTGCAAATCTAGATTTAGCACCAGGAGGCTGTGTTCTCCTGCCGCCTTTTACCCAGTCATGTTGCGCAAGCGCGTGGGGCGCGAGGACCGTTCCAGGCCCCTGTGGTCCATGGTGCATCTGAACTGAGCCCTCCAGCTTTGCTCATGAATCGAGTCCTTTTCACATCATCTCTAGCGTTTGTTTTCACGAGGAGATTTGAGAGCAGGGAGGAGGCTCCCGGTCTAGGCATTTCCGGGAGGAAGACAGGGCCGAGCCTGCTCTATAAAGAGCACACTGCTCGGGGCCGAAGGAGACAGTGAGGTCTCCAATGAGCTGAGCGCCAGCACTTAGACAGGACTTGAACAGGGAAGACAAAAGGATGTTGTGAAAGGCATGCGCGCCTGGGGCCGCCATCCCAGAACTTGCCCGGGCAGAGGTGGCACCAGGTGAGCGGGACAATCACATGGCCGATTCATCCTCCAGGCCCTCACGGCTCCTGGCTTGGCTCCTAAACGCCTTGCATTCTGGGCCTGTGGGCTCAGCCTGAGACAGCCATTCCTCAGAGACGCTGCCCAGGGACTGCTTTTGCAGAAGCTGCCACAGAGCCCTGCTCAGAGGGTGCAGGCTATCATGAGGGCCTGGTGGGCCCCTCTGCCCCTTTCCCTCCCAAGAGTCCCCAGCGTCTCTGAGCCCTGGGGCTGAGGGCTCCACTTGCATCTATAATAGTTGGCCCTGCTTTGTTCAAAGCAGGAAGGGAGGCGCACACAAGGCAAGCAGGTCTGCTTTACTCGGTCAGGAGTCTGATGTCACTGCAGAAAACCTCGGTCCCTGGTGTGAAGGTGAAATATCCACAGAATTTCCGCAACTGGGTGAAGCCACGGACAGATGGGCGTTTGTGACTACACCACACACACACACACACACACACACACACACACACACACACGCTGTAGGTCTAAGTAAGGCAGGCACTCAGCCAAATACACCCCTCAGGCATCCACCCACAAACTGGGAAACAGAGTTCTGCCAGGCGACCCACAGCCTGTGTGCATCAGGGTGGAGAGCAGGAAGTGACCCAATCGAAATGTAAACATCGTAAGACTTGACCTGTATATATATATACATGTGTGTATTTTAAATATTTTTATGGATTTCAGAGAGGAAGGGAGAGGGAGACAGAGGTAGAAACATCAATGATGAGAGAGGATCGTGGATTGGCTGCCTCCTGCACACCCCTTACTGGAGATTGAGCCCACAACCCAGGCATGGGCCCTGACTGGGAATTGAACCATGACCTCCTGGTTCATAGGTCAATGCTCAACCACTGAGCCACACTGGCCATGCCCGGGTTGTGGGCTTGATCCCCCAGTGTGGGGCATGCAGGTGAGAGCTGATCAATGATTCTCTTTCATCATTGGTGTTTATTTCTCTCTCTCTCCTTCTCCCTTTCTCTCTGAAATCAATAAAAAATATATATATTTTTAAGAAAGCATGCCTGCCCCTTGCATGTGTTAAGTTGCCATCTAAAATTTTCAATGTAATTTTAAAACAGTTGCCAGTAATGCCATTTTCAGAATGTAGTTAAATATTGACATTAAAGATGCATTATTTATTTAATGCATCTAATGAACTTTAAATACCAGAAAATTTGATACAGCATCTATTAAACACATGAACAAGTCCTTAAACAGTTTTACATAGTTTATTTTTCTTCTTGAATTTATATTTTCATTCCAGTTACCCTACAGAGCTTTATCCTTATGTGTTATATTTCGATGCATGAAGGCCTGTTATTAGCCACCCTGTCATAATTTATTATGACAAAAGCATGTATGAAGATCTAAATTTAATTTTTAATATCCAATAACCATAAGTTTCTAGATGTTAAGAGCTTTTGGATTGGAATTACAATTATTAGTAATATGCAGAAATAGGCAGTGGATCAACATAGTGTGCATATATGCCAACATTTGATGAATATGAAAGATTACAAGTATAGTATTTCCAATACTTCATGTATTTATTAATAAATATTATTCTTTGCTAAAGTAAGAAAGGTTCTGGGTCAATTCTATTTCTTTCTCATTTTTATAAATATCAGAAATGAAAAGTGTAATTCACAAGAGACAAATAAGCGAGAAAGGAACAACAGGTTTTGTCACTGAAACGTGACTCAGTTCTTGAAACTATTATCTAGATACTTGCCTAAAATCTCACGTGGCTCTCTTGCCAAAATTCCTCTTTAATCTTCTCTTGGCTGATAATTTTTTGAGTCAGTTGTTTGAAAAGAACCGGAAACGACCCGACTGCACAATCATTTATTCCCCAGGCACCAGAGGCATTTATTTTCAACAACTGTACCCGTATTTCATGGCGTTGATCTGTACTCTAGGTTTTCTTTCCTGAGACTGAGAATGAATGAGAGATTGGTCCTGCCTTCTGAGGGTGGCAGGTAGGGGGCTGTGTGTGTGTGGCAGGTGGGGGCTGTGTGCGTGCATGCACACAAATGCAATTGAGAAAAAAGATTGCAGGACCATGAGGGTTCTCCATTTTAGAAAACACACCCACACCATACATTCTCCTTGGTGGGAGAATTGACAGGCAGCCCAAAGCCATCTCATGCATGTACACTCATCAAAGTTTACACCCGCTCACTCGATTCCTGCCTCCACGTGGCACACTGACCCTGGGCTGTGTCTGTAACCATCCCATGGGGCAAACGCAAGAACCCATGGGGAGGAATCTGTTCTTTCTGATTTTGTATTAAGAGAAACGTTCCTAAATCCCTGACTTCTGTTTTTTAAAGCAAGGACGCAGGTACAATAGAATATTCTACTAGCCTAGATCACAAACATACCTTTCTTTAAAAAACACCATCTTTGCACAGAACTTACATTAAGTCCACTGTGTTCTCTTTATTCATAGAGAGGGTTTTTTTTTCCCCTTTCATTGTTTTTAAATTTACAAATGTGATACATGATCAAGATAAAATTTTGAAATGTGCATAATGAAATATGAGGGGTGTTGTTTTGTTTGTTGTTGTTGTTTTAAAAATCAGGCCTCACCATCACCCCCCTTTTTGGAGAAAGTCGCTGGTGTAATGTAATTCTATCTTTCGTGTGCACTTATAGAGTGATACATTATTGTCAGGGATACACTAGTTGCTTGCGGGCACATATTTTTACGTGAATGAAAATGCTGATCCTATTTTGGATGTCTGGCGTTTTCATGTAACATCTCCCAGGCACATTCCCCATCCCCACACGACATGCCTTTTAACTACCGTATCTCCGTTTAGTGACAGCATGTTGCCCTCACAAACAGTGAAATAACCATCTTCAACCAAGGACTCTTGCCTCCAAGAGCAAGTATTTTTGTAAGACTCTTAGGAATGACACTGCTGGTTCAGAGGCCACTTCCATCGCCAGTGTGGGCAGATTCTGCTGAAGGTCCCGCGGAAAAGGCCGCCTCAACCTCAGTAGCGGCATTTGAGAGTCGCCCTTTCCTCACACCCTCTCCAGCACAAATAACGGTCTTTTCCATGTTCCTCACCGTGACATTAAAAATAACGTGTCTCTTTGTTGCTGTGGTTGGCATCTCTTCATGTGTGCGTGGCCATTTGTAGCTTTTTTTGTGGGTTGTCTGCTCTCGCTCTTCCCTCATTTTTTTCCCACTGGGTCGTTTTCCTAAACTAATTTAAAGGACCGCTTTATAATGCGTGGATTTTAATTCTCTGTCTGTTATATGTATATATCGCAGATATTTTCTCTGCCATGTATCTTTTAGCTATGTTTATTTTGTATTGTTGCCATGCAAAAAAAAGTATTTACTTTTACAAGTTGTATCTGAAGTCCTAGTCTTTATGGCTTCTTGAACATGTGTCTTATTGAGGAAGGTCTTCCTCTCCTAAAGTTATACAAATACTTTTCTTAAGTTTTCTTCTAATATTATTATTGTTTTGTTTTTGTTTTTTATGTTTAGCTCTTTAATCCATCTGGAAATGATTTTTGTATATGGTGTGAGGTAGGTATCTAAGTGTACTTTTTCAATGAACAGTTCATTGTCCCAATGCTTTGCTTACTAACCCATCATTCATATATTTGATGCCAATAGTTACACATGGGTCTGTTCTCCTTTTATCTTTTACTTTAGTAAATTAAACAAATTTTTTAAAAAATATATATTTTATTTATTTTTTACAGAGAGGAAGGGAGAGGGATAGAGAGTTAGAAACATCAATGAGAGAGAAACATCAATCAGCTGCCTCCTGCACACTCCCTACTGGGGATGTGCCCACAACCAAAGTACATGCCCTTGACTGGAATCGAACCTGGAACCCTTGAGTCTGCAGTCCGACGCTCTATCCACTGAGCCACACCAGTCAGGGCGAACAGATTTTTTTTTAAAAGACTGAGGCATTCTTTTATTTCTAGTACATAAAACATGTTGAGTAATAATATGGAATTATTATAGTCTATTGCTGATTCAATAAGACCCTGTTTTGTTCCATTGATCAATGGAATTTGTCTGTTCCTACGCCAGTAACACAGTGTTCGCATTGCTGTAGTTTCATAATATGTTCTGCTACCTGACCAAGCAAGTATCCCTTGTTGTTTTATTTCAAGTGTATCCTAGTTTTTACCAGACATTTGCTCCTCTAGATGGCTTTTGCTATCACGGTGTCAGTCCCCACACGTTATTCCACCGGGGCTTTTATTTGGATTGTGTTGAATTTTTAGATTAACTTGAGTGAGGCCTGGGAGATTTAAGGAGATTTATGATACTGACTCTTCCTAACCCAGGAAAAGGCATGTCTCTCTAGCTGTGTAGGCCTTCTGTTATGTTTCTCAGCACTTCTCTTTAGCTAGACCTTCTCTACTTTCAGCTAAGGTTTAAGCCTAGAAATTGTAAATGTTTTGTTGCTATTGTTACAGACAATCTCCTTTTCTACTGAATTGTGAAGCAAGTTCTTGCTATTGGTGTATATGAGAATGGTTTCATTTTTGGATGTTTGTTTTACACCCGGCTAGCTTATTGAAGCATCTGATTGTTCCGATTGCTTTTTTAGTGAATCGTCTTGAACAGTCACATCATATGCAGACAAAGGCAGCTTTGACTCTGCCTTTTTAAAGAATATATCTTTTTTTTTTTATTGGTTTCAAAGAGGAAGGAAGAGGGAGAGAGAGATCGAAACATCAATGATGAGAGAGAATCACCGATTGGCTACCTCCTGCACGCCCCCTCCCGGGGGTCAAGCCCACAACCCAGGCACGGGCCCCTGACCAGAGTGGAACCTGGGACCCTTTAGTCCACAGGCCGATGCTCTATCCACTGAGCCAAACCAGCCAGCTTGTGTCTTTTAAATATTGTACCTTGTTTTAATTCTGCTTTTCACCTTGGCTAGTACCTCACATGAACAGCCAGGCTTGACTGTGTCTTTTAAATATTGTACCTTGTTTTAATTCTGCTTTTCACCTTGGCTAGTACCTCACATGAACAGTGCTGATAAAATCAGAGGTAGAAGATACCTGTACGGTTCCAATGTGTCATTAGTAAATATGACCTTTAGTGTGTTACATAGAGGACATGGCCTTCTATTAATAATGAACGAGAGCTTTGAATCAGGAAAGGTGTTGGAAGAGGATAGTTTTTCTCCTTTTATCTTTTACTTTAGTAAATTACACAGATTTTTTTAAAAAGACTGAGGCATTCTTTTATTTCTAGTACATAAAACGTGTTGAGTTATAATATGGAATTATTATAATCTATTGCTGATTCAATAAGATACTGGTTTATTCAGGTTTTGAGACCGAACATGACAGGAATTCAGGTTATAGCCATAACAGAAAAGTTTTACGCATTTGTAGATAAGTCACCTAGACATTGTCTATGTTCACATGTTAAAGGCTGCTTGCTAAGCTTGATTGATCAGGTCAACAGGGAATACAAGCCACAGAGTGAGGCTGGGGCAGTTCTTTTTACTTCCCGTTTTGTTTTTGGTTTGGAAAAGTATCAATAGGATAGAAAACTTTAGTAGAACTTACCCATAAGACCAACTGGTCCTGGTACATATTTTTAATGTATAACTTCTTTTTCACTACAGTTGTAATTAAGTTTTTATTTTTCTTACCTTTTTTAAAATTAATATTTTCAAGTAACTCAATCATGGCATCTATACTTCGAATGTTATTGTTGCAATGTTCTTAACATTTTTCCATTGTGTCTTTTGTGTCCTTATTAACCTTGCCAAAAGCTTATATTACTTTTGAAAGAACTAGCAATTGATTATGTAGATACACTAGTAGTCTGCTTCCCTCTGCCTTTTTGAATGTTTATTTGATTTGTTTTGTACTAATTCCTCATTATATCTTTATTATTTATTTTTTCTTGCTTCCTATAAATTTGCCTTGTATATCTTTGCTACCTTTTTAAAATAGAATTCTTATTTAATTAAGATCTCTTTTAAATTGTTTTAGAAATAAGTGCTTAAGTGGTATAAGTTTTCCCCAAAAATTTACTTTAGCAATATTTCACAGCTCTCAATTAATAGGACTGTAATTATTATTGTGACAGTTTTAAATTTTATTTTCAATTGTTTTCTTTACCAAAGAGAACCTTTTAAAAACCAGCCTTTTGTTCTTCATTCCTAATGTGTTTTATTTGGTACAGTAAATGTTTCTTACTTTCACTTTATGTTGTTTACCTTTCTCCTCCCCTTGGAATTTTAGATTTCCTTTGAGGTATAATTCAGTGATTGGTGTTTGTAAATGATTTTTAGATAATTGAAAATAATAGGCAACCTCTTAGGCGGCCTGAAAACACACAACACTCACATCTAACAGTGATAACTCCTTTTTTGTATTTTAAAAACCATCTCCACTTATGTTGTCTTCTTGATCTGTTCATTTGTGGGAGAAGTGTTTTATTTTCCCATCCTAATTATAGGTGTCAGTTCCCTTTTATTTATAACCTGTTTTACTCCTTATATATTTTTGTTGCTATCTTAATTGGACCATAAAACTTTATAATTATCATAATGGTGAATTTCCATCGTTAAATATGCTATAAATCACTATGTTGCCATATAGTTCCTGGCATCCTGAAATTTTTCATATATATATGAATATATATAATTATATATATATATAATTTCAATATAGTATCCATTTAATATATATTATAATGTACATGGAGTAGTCTATAGTCAACATATATTTATTTTCCCTTTTATTGTTTCTCGTATTTTTGCATTCTTTCATCTTTAATATTTTCTGATATTTTCTTTTAGATATGCCTTTTATAAAGAACATGCATTTGATTTTTAATATACTTTTTTCTTACTTGACAGATAGTATTTGTACTTATTGTCTGTAGTGACATTCCTTAAACTTTTTCATTTTGTGCTTTCTACTCACCATTATCCCATTCCTTTGTGTACTGATTTTATTATTAATTAGAGGATTTTTGGTCCTGTTTTCCTAAAACTGATTTGGAAGCTATATGTTCTACAGCTATTCTTCTAGAAGCTACTTTAAAACTATAGCAAGCTCATTTAAATTTAAGTCATTATAATCAACAGCTGATGACTGTGAGCTCCCTTTCGGCCCCTTGTAAGGACAAAGACTTTATTAGGCTTTTAATTATCTCTCTACCTCATTGTCTATGCACTTATGGCTGAAATTATCTAGAAGTTTCATTCCAAATAAGGATTGCTAATAGTGGCAATGGTAACACTGTTAGCGTTATTAGTATTATTATTTACTTTATGGCTTTGTTTAATAGAAGCCTTTATTAGTAGTCGCACCCCATTTTGCTACCAAATTAGCAGCCATTATTTAGATTTAAATTGCATTTGTGTGGCTTATTTGCCTTGCACTGTTTGTTATATCCCAAGTCCGTGTGTATTCTGACATCCCTTTTCTGTTTTTCTGTAATACAGCCTCAGTTAATTTTTTGCATCTTCCTTTCCTGTATAGGCTGTGAGGGGGTCAAGTCTGTCTCTGAGTCTTGCTTTGTCTGAAAGCTACATCACCTTCTGTCTTTACACTTGCTACGGAGCTGTCTTGATCATAAAATCCCAGGCCAGAATCAACTTCTGCAAATCCATGTCATCACTTATCTCCTCAATTACTTCAAGTGAGCTAGGCGAATGGGATTTCTCCTTTGAGAAGCGAGATTGCCCATCTCCCCATAAGTCATCCTTCCTTAAACGCTCATTATTAGGATTCCTCCAACCCGCCTGCGCTGGCAGTGACTCTTCTGATTAATAGTTCATCAGGAATTCACAGAGAGCTCTTTTTATCAGCGGTAATCAGTTTCCCAACAACAAATTCTGTGTATCAGCCGGAAGTTCCCATTGCTAGGGCTGCCTTTGCTAATGATGCACTTAGTCCCCAAGTTCTACAACAGGCTGTGACTATTACCTCACGCACGCTAATGCCAGCAACCTACGGGGCGGTGAGGGTCCCCTAATGTTTTTTCTCAGGAGCACCCCAATTTCAGTCACGTCCTCTTGCCCTGGATTCTCATATCCGTAGTCCCCCCCCACCTCCACCCGTGGCTGATGTCCTCCTCGGGCGGTTTTGAGAGTTCCCCTCTCTGGCCTGTGAGCTCTTGCTAGGAACTGCTGCGCCTTCTCTTGTGGTCCCGTGACTTCTTGTCACCATGTGGCCTTCCATGCTTTTGAACTTCCCTTCCAGGGGACACGGAGTCCTAAGTCCTGGTGAGCGAACATCAGGGTGGTCGTGTGGACATGAAAGGCACGCTAGATGCTCATGGGCCATGTGGTGTCTTAACCACCTCGGCCACGGAGTCGAGCCGAGGCCTGCAGACTCTGATGCCTCGCTCCGTGACTCTGGACTCCCTCTCGCAGTTAGGTGCCCGGTAGCCCCAGATCCTGACACCGTCTCTCCTGCTGAAATCATCTCGTGATCTCTCCTGACCCTCCAGCAGGGGCCTTTCCCTCCCGGAGGTGTGCTCTCACATGGCTCCTCTAGCCGCCTCCGCTGCTGTCGGTGTCCTCTCTCAGGGCCTGCACTGGCCTCCAAGACAAGTTGCCCGAAGGGCTGTCTGTCTTAGGAAAAAATGCATCGGGTGCCTCTCCTCTCCGTGGGAAGCGTGCAGGGAGACGGGGCTGACTCTGGCCGCCGGCTCACCTCTGTGTGCCTCTGTCTCCACCCCTGCTAGGTCGGAGGTCACACCATGCTCCCCATCCGTTGGATGCCCCCCGAGAGCATCATGTACCGGAAGTTCACCACGGAGAGCGACGTGTGGAGCTTCGGGGTTATCCTCTGGGAGATCTTCACCTACGGCAAGCAGCCCTGGTTCCAGCTCTCCAACACGGAGGTACAGGGGCCGGGAGGGAGGCCTTGGCGACGGGGTGGGGAGGGAGGCTGACGGGAGTGAGCTCAGGCCAGGACTCAGACGCAGGGCACGAAGCAGGAGGCATCAGAAGGGGCCCCGGGGGAGCTCCTCAGTAGGACGCAATGATAGCTGTAGGAAACGATAGCTGTAGAAAATGAGGTCTAATTACTACGAGCATGAAATCAGATCTCCGAATTGAGACGCAAGTCACGGTTCTCTGTGCTCTGCTGCTCTCAAAAACCACCACTGCTCGCTAAGAAAGGCAAGGATGACAAAGAGCCACTGCGGGGTTTTCCATTGTGCCCCTGCTCGGTAGGCCCCAGTCGTCTGCGTCCCCAAGGGCTCCGGCCTGCCAAGCTGGGCAGTGCCGCCCGTGAGGCAGGAGGACAAGTGAACTCCAGCGGTTAACGCAATAACAGTAAACACCAGGGATGCTTCTAATTTACACGAACCCTAAAGAATACAAACCACATTCATTTCCAAGCACCTTCACTGTGTATGGACTCAGTGCTTTTCACACACACCCCTGTAGAGACGCAGCACAAAGGAAGGAAGAGGGGTCGCGGGGGGTCCTGAGATGGCCTGGCCAGGGTCTCAGAGGTGTGAGCTTCTAGAACGTGGGGGAGACTCAGGCCAAGATCGCAAGGCTCTTCTGCTCCCAAAGCCATTCTTGTTATGCTGGCCCAGGAGCCGGGCAAAGCTGGCAGACAAGGAGGGCCTTCGCCTCCCGACGCGATAAACCCAGGCGAGATGGCGCTCGTCCCCAAGGCCTTCTGTTTTCTGGGGAAATGTGCACACAGGGGCCTCTTCAGATTGGAGTCATATCCGACTATCCAAGAAATTATCTTTTCCTTGGAAGCTGTGTTCATCTGAGCTTACTTATGCCCTGGCCACTTCACTCAGTGACATTTATAAGCTGAATGGGTCCTGAACGCATTTTCTGAAATAGGACAAAACAGTTTAATGACCTTAAAAAAAAATAAAAGTGTGCATGTCAGAACCCATTTGTTATGATGTTTTAAAAAAATTGCTACTTTCTTCCTGGGGGTGGGACTGGTGGTGGGCACACACATGCTCATGTGCACACACATGCACATGTGCGTGCACACACATGCACAGACATGTGCCCTGAGCGCAGCTCGGGTCGTCTGGAGGCCCCATAGAGACAGAACCTGGCCTGAGGGTTTGAGTGGCGGCAGATGCCCTGGACATCCAGGCTGGCCTGGTAGCCAACAGTGTGTTTGTGGTCCTTCCTAACCACCTGGCGAGGCCTCGGCCTTGAAGCAGGCGTCTTACCCCCATCACCTATCCCTCCCCGCCAATCCTGGCAGCCGGGTGACAGCAGTCACTGGCCATCGGGTTCTCTATGGAGATTGACCGCCTGGTCAGCCCACCCTGGCAGGAACACGGCTGAGGGCATAGGTGTTGGCCTTAGCAGCTGCTACTGCCCTTTGAACCGAGTCCCTTTTCCTGGGGTCACAGGCGATGGTGGGTGGAAACAGGGCTCTCCTAAGAGTAGGGACGTGAGCTGCCGGATTGGGATGGCCGAGAACTGAGCCCGCAGGCAATAGGGAGGTAGAAGGAGAAATCAAGGCAGATGCTTCAGGTGCTCCCGGAGAGGTTTCTGTGTGTTTTGTCAGCGCCACCTATCTTCAAGTGAGGGAACTGCAGCTCAGGGCAGGTGCCGTGCCCCGGGCTAGATGGCTGTAGAGTTAGTAGTTAGTGGGGAGGATAGAACCACCTGAGAACTGGCGGGTGAAACCTTGAAGATTCGCATGTTCAGCATCAGCAGAGAAGGACTTGACAATGCACCACAGGTAACAGGCTCAGCTGGGATGGGGCCAGCCCTTCGTATGTGCGCTCCCCGACTCCTCTGCGTTATGGGGGGCCCTGTGGCCCCTCTTCTTGCTCTCATTCAGTCCCTACAACCCTGGTAGGAGGCAGTCAGAGCAGACAGTGGATCCCATCTCGTAGGCGAGGATGCTGAGCTCCCGTGAGGTCAGGTGTGCACTGGCCTCCCAGCGGGGAGGCGGGGAGGGAGGGGGGGTACTGAGTCCCCCCTTGTGTTGGGGACTTTAAAATAAATGGCACACGTGGTTTAGTGCGGAGCAGGGAGCATGGGCCTTGCTGAGGTGTGGAGGGACTCATGGTGAGGGGCACAGAGGCTGGGACTGAGGGGAGCTCCCCAGGAGGTGGGGCCTGAGGGGAGACGGCCACGGAGGGGCCAGATGGTCCCAGGCTCCCTCAAGGGATTTCAGAGTCAGGCTGCTCATCAGAGGGAGAGGGGCAGGTCAGAGGCCAGTCCCCCTCCCAGGCAGTGAAGCAGCCAGGTCATCCTGAGCAGCTTCAGGAGCGAGGTCAGAGGAGAGGCACTGGGAGTCTATCCAGGAAGGCCCGGCCCCAGAGGCAGAGCGCCAGGAGCATCTGTAGGCACCCCTGGCGATGCCACACCAGTCCCTGTCCTCGTCACCCGCACACACAGGACTCGTGAGGACCTCTGCTCTGTCTCCTGCCCCACCCGCGGCCTGTGCCGTGGGTCCCGGGCCCTGCACTGCACCCACCAGGGAAGCCGCGGCCTCCGGCGGGGCCCGGCCGAGCTCTAGTATAACGTCCCCGTTCTCCCCGCTCTTTCAGGTCATTGAGTGCATCACCCAAGGCCGCGTGTTGGAGCGGCCCCGAGTCTGCCCCAAAGAGGTGTACGACGTGATGCTCGGCTGCTGGCAGAGGGAGCCGCAGCAGCGGCTAAACATCAAGGAGATCTACAAGATCCTCCACGCGCTGGGGAAGGCCACCCCCATCTACCTGGACATCCTCGGCTAGGCCCGCGGCGGCCGCAGTCACGGAGTCTTGCCTGTTGCCTCCTCTCTCCAGCCTCACACGCCCCCCCTTCCACCTCACAGCCCCTTCCCCGCCCTAGACTGAAGCGAACATCTTCATATAAACTCAAGTGCCTGCTACACATACGACACTGAAAAACGGAAAGAAGAAACCCTGTAAGGCAGTCGGCGTCTATATATATATAGATATATAATATATATATTTATATACCTACTATCTATCTATATCTACGGAGAGATCCTTCTCTAATCCCCAGAGAAGCTGCTAACACAGAAACCACAGGACTACAGGACAACTCGGAAAATCGCCAACATCGCGAACACGGACGAGAGTCCCCTTTGACTGAAGCTGTGGCCCGTGCCTCCTCAGCTCTGGCTTTTCAGGGCGGAAGACCTGGACGATGCACAGAGACAGGGGCGGGAGGAGCTGGGTGGACCCCGATCCTCTGCACAGGGGGGCTGCCCTCCAGCCCTACACAGGTGCCTGCAAGGACCCACGCCCGACCTGGGCCTCTGCCTCCCCTGGCCACGCCCCCGAGCCTTCCCTCTTCCTGGGACCTTCGTCTCCTCCAAGATCCTCTTTCTAACTCTCCTCCGTCCTGGAAAGTGTCGTCCCGATGCCTCCGGGAGCTGGCGATGGCGCCCACGCTCTGAGCAAAGAGCAACAAGGACACACAGTCCCGGCGGCCACAGCGTCTCACATGTAACCCACGCCCTGGGGGGGGGGGTGCCGTCTGTCCTCATAGCATCAAGAACTGGCAGGCTTTCTGGACGGACTGACCCACCGAGGAACGAGCTGTGACCTCAGCCCATCTCGAGGCACTGCCCTGCCTCTCATCACCGGAAGGGCTCCTGGGCCCCCCCTCCCACACTCAGGCCTTCGGGGCATTGAGGTCAGGGCAGGGACGTGCCCGAGTTGTCTCCACACGTGGATACAGTGGGTCTCAGCAGCGGGAGACTTTGTCTTTGTCGGTCCTGATGAGATGTGCCCCTCTGGGTCCTCTGCTTCCCCAGATCCCGGCCCCACCTCCTGAGCGTCTCCTGAGCCCGTGGTGACCCCACGGCATGCGGCACAGGCCCTTGGCGTGCTCCTCACGCTTGGGGCCCTGGGAGGATGGATGCACCTGCCTGCCTGGCTGCTGCCGTGGATGCCCGGGGGCTGAGAAATCGTGGTGGGGTGGGGGCGGGGCTCCTCTGGGAGAGGACAGCGTGTGGCCAGTGCTGCAGGCCCCGCATCCTGATGAGGACGAGCCCGGACCAGGGACAGAATGAGACGCCTAGGCAGGCACCTGCTCCCCTGCCTTCCCTCCGGGCTGCTGCTGTCAAGGGCTGAGGGCCACAGAGCTGGGACAACAGCCCCACGGAGCCTCCTGCCGGGGAGGCCAGGGTGCACCCCTCCAGGCCACCTGCCCACCAGCCACCTCACCCGAAGCACAGAGCCACCTCATGGACTGGTCACCGCCCGGCGCGGCCTCCGGGGCCCTCTGGCCTGCCCCTGCCCTGTCCACCGGAGGGACCGTCCTCATCGAGGCGCCTGGTACAGCGTGGGCCTCCCCGCGTGGAGCTCGAGACTGACTTCTGTGTCTGTGATTTCCTTTCTTTTTTAGACCAACACGTGTTTGTATTCTAACAGAACAGAGCTGTGCTCGGACTGCGGGCTGTGGGGAGGGGGCGGGCAGCTCGGCTGGGCCGGGGGCGGTGCTGGAGCTCGTGGGGGTTTTCTCAGCGCCCGATGCCCAGCCCTGAGGGTGTTTGAGGGGAGCGCTTTGGGTTGACCCCCCTCCTGACCTGTGGCAGTGACCCCCTCCACGGGAGGCCCTTGGGTGCTGTGGGCTGGTGGAGCTGCACGCAGGGTGCAGTCGGGGTTCGGGCTGGTGGCTCAGGGCGACGTGTGCCTGGACTGGGTCACCGGGCCCAAGGGACAGTGTCAGCTGCCTGTGGTGAGAGCAGGGGCACCTCACGCTCGCTGCCCTTGCTGGGCTGTGTAGAGTCTGCTTTACATGGTGACCTGTGAGCCTTGGCAAGTGAAACCACCAAGGGGTTTGGTTCGGGAAGGAGGTGGGGAGAGCGCAGGGAATGGAGGGGGCTGGGGGGCTCTGTAGGGGGAGGGGCATGCGTACTCCTCCTGTAGTGAGACAGAGCCGTGACTCAGTTTCCCCACCTGCAAGAGGAAGAGTGTACTTGCTGACCTCTGGCCCCATATACCTCTTAAATCATTGGATTCTAAGCGCTGTCACTGTGGCATTTTTCTCAGTCCCTCGTGGAGTTCCAGGACAGCCCTCCCAGGCCTTGATAAGGGGGGTGGGGGAGGCAGCTGCCTCTGAGGGTCCATCGGCCTGGGCAGAGCTGGACTCCAAGGGGACGCCTTCTCTCCCTCCCACCTTCATCACTGCGAGCGATGCCGAGGCCCAGGGCGCTCTGGCCTCCTCGCCCTTCCCAGCCTCTCTACGTGCCCGAAAAGCACTGGCGCAAGTTCCCCTATTTATTCACTTATTTATTTTTAAAGCGCCTACTGTGGTTGACAGAGTCTTGAAACGGACCCCCTTCGGCCCAACATGGCCACAGCAGGCCACTGCGTCCCGACATCTGCAGCCCGACAGGCTGTGCCCGAGGGGCTGCGAGGGTGTAACCTCAAGTGAGCTGCTCCTTTTCGCCCCGGCCAGGCCCCTCCTGGACCAGGCATGAGTGGCCTGCAGCTGGGTGCCCACCCGGGAAGAGGGTGCCACGGCCAAGGGTCACTCCAGGTCCTTACTGTGGACTTAACCCGTGCTGCCCTCTGATCGCAGCCCTGACCTGGGAGAGGGATTTGGAGGCTCACTGAGCCCCCTTTAGCGAAGAGACGAGGACTGGCCGCTCCTCCCGCTCAGCAGAGCGCGCACACAGATCACCCCGGACGAGGCTCCCCGAGCCTTGCAAGGCCCCTGGTCCTCCCGGGCTCAGGCTGAACGGTCCCCTTCTCCTCGCGATGTTCACTTGCAGACGACACCAGTGCAAATCTTTTTGGTGCTAAACCCTACAGAAACCAACACCAACAGGAGAGCTGACAGAGCTTAGGGGACTGCATGAGGCTCAGCTCAGGAGCACAAGTGAGCCGGTCATGCCCGAGAGCCCGGGATGCGCACGGGGAGAGTGAGGTGGGGTGTGGAGGGGTGGAGAGACCGCCAGAACCCCGGCTCTCCTTCGAGTGACCCAGGAGACCTGGCCCAGTCAGCTAAGCTCTCCGATGATCAGATGTCTCATCTGAGATGTTTGAGAGGTTGTTCTTTAGAGTCCCTTTCAGTTTAAAAAACTTCTGCGTTTGGTCCTGCTTTTTTTTTTTTTTAAGTTGTTAGAAATAAGAGGAAGTGAAAGATGGGTAAGGACGAGGAGGAGGAGGAGGAAAAGTTCCCAATGGCAGGAAGTTGATTGTAGAAGGCAAGTGAGGAGGAGGAGGAAGGCTCTCAGCGACGTAGTCTTGAGGGATGTTGGCAGGGGAAGGCGGGCAGATAAGCCAGAGACTCCATTCTCCTGCTCTTTATTTTTAAAATATTGTTTTACTGATTTCAGAGAAGAAGGGAGAGGGTGAGAGAGAGAGAAACATCAAGGATGAGAGAGAATTGTGGATTGGCTGCCTCCTGCACACCCCACCCTGGGGATGGAGCCAGCAGCCCGGGCCTGTGCCCTTGACCAGGAATCAAACCATGACCTCCTGGTTCATGGGTTGACGCTCAATCAGCGAGCCACGCCAGCCAGGCTCTGGCGCCCATCTGAACTCAAGTGGCTGTAACATTTCCCTGCGATTTTGGGGAGGGGGGGGCGGTGTGTGAGTTGCAGACTATCATAGTTCTTCAGCCGGGAATGACAAATGGCTTCTTGGCACCGCTTTCCCAAACCGGACAGCAGCGGTATCATCCTGATTAGAGCTGTCCTCGTTGCCAGGACATTCCTGAGGCCTGGGTACCCCCCCCCCCCCGCCCCCCTGCATTGCTCAGAGTCTGGAACAAAGGAGCAGCTCAGAGCTGCTTGCTGAACGAGCCGTGTGCCCACAGCAGCTGGAGGGCTGCCTCCAAGTGTCCCCAGGAGTCTTCTATCGGCCGTGGCAGAGGGCCAGCCTGCCGGAACACCCTGGCACTCGCCTTAGCGCCAACTGGCACCTTTACCCAGACCTTGATGCTGTGGGCGCTATGTTTTTTTTGGTCCCTGGATCATCATCAATCTTTTTGGTTTTTTTTTTTTTGTAATACTAAATACTTTTTGTTTTGGCCAACACATAATGGGTTTTAAGAAAAATTCCAAGTTGTTGTATCATCATTCTGATCTCTGTAGGCGCTGCAGGAGATGTTTCGGGATGCTGTGGAGTGCTCGCTAGCAAGGGTGCAGGCCTCCGTGCCTCCTACGCTGTGTCTGTGTATTTAATGGGAACAGTGTCCGTGAAGGTCTGCGTGCAGCCAGCAGGTCAATCCCATTGTGCTTCCCGGGGAGGAGGCAGCCAGAGAGGGCCTGGTCTCAGGCACATGCCGAAAGGCACGATGGGAAGTGTGTCCTCTTGTGCAGCGGGGTCATGCATTGCTCCCTGAGTCAGATTATGCTGACGACAGCTCTCTGAGCATCCCGAAGCCGCTCTTGCTGGTTGTCTGATAGGTCACAGAGGAGCCGATCCTGTCCCATTGGTGGTGGTGTGGGGGGGGGTTGATGTGTCAGTCACCAGCACTTGCAGGGGGAACCGGGCCTTGGCAGGGACGGGCAGAGAGGCTGTGAGAGGTGGACCATCACCCGCTGTTTCTGAATGGCATTGCCGACTACGCTGATGTGTGTCTGTGCGTCGCCGGGCTGGGTGTTCCCACTTTTGCTGTGAGCATCAGCTGTTCCACATGCAGGCCTGCATCTGGGCTTCTGGAGGCCTCCGTTTCCCTGGTGCATTCTCTAGAGGATCGCCCCCGAGTGCCTACACAAGAGCCATACTTTGCACCAGGAGCTGCCTCTGCCAGTCTCGGCGTGTGGGGCAGAGGTACCTTTCTGTTTCACGGGGAGATCCCTGGAGCTTGGAGCGTGGGGGCTCCTCATAGTACTTGGAATTCCCAGTCAAAGTGGGAAAACGGGATTCCCTTCCTCTGTAACCAAGGTCTGAGCTTACAACAAGGCGTGCTGTGCAATTTGCCATCAGGAAAAGGGTCTCGTGTCCCCCTCCCGCCCCCCCCCCCACCCCGTGTGCTGGGCTGTCTCCCATCCTCAGAGGCAGGACAGCAAGTGCCGCTAATTCTCCCTCATCACCACAGTGAACATTGCTTTGTGTGCCATGCCCGGCCCCAGCGCGTAGCTCGCAAGAGATCCTCAGGGCCCACAAAGCCAGCCGTTCCCAACAGAAGATGTGTCAAGATAACGGAAGTGACAAAAGGCCGGTTGGACATCTGAGGGGCGCTTGGCACTCGGGTCTCGCTGTTCAGCTTAACATCTTATGGGAGCAATTGGTTTCCTCTCACTTTAGACAGTGACAGATTTAGATGTCGTCCGTGGACGTCTGAAGGTAGATTAGGGAGCTCGGATATCCACCGCGTTCGCCGACATTCTTCCCGATGCCACGTCCCCGAGGCCCAATGAGAAATGGGAGCGCCTGAGTCTAAGTCTGGAAGTTATTTTTTTCTTTTCTTTTAAAGATATATTTTTATTGACTTCAGAGAGGAAGGGAGAGGGAGAGAGAGAGGAAAACATCCATGATGAGAGAGAACCTTGGATCGGCTGCCTCCTGCACGCCCCCTACTGGGGATGGAGTCCACAACCCCGGGCCTGAGCCCTGACCCAGACTCAAACCGTGACCTTCTGGTTCATAGGTTGACGCTCAACCACTGAGCCACACTGGCAGGGGCTATTCTTTCATTTAAGAAGAGCACACGGGAGCCAAGAAAAACCCCAACAGCACAACAAATAAGCTAGCTACCGGGACATACTCGAACGCACAGCTTCCTTCAACGTTTTGTTGTTTTTCTTGGCGAAGTGTTCGTGTCTCGTCTGCACTTATCAGCTACCTGGCCTTCATCTCGGGGATGGAGGAACAAACCTGGTCCAGATCGAACTTTTGCTTTCTGCTGCCGAAAAGCAAATCCCAGTAAAGAAGATTGTGTTCCATTTTTCTTTCTTTCTTTCTTTTTGCTTTTGGCGCCTACCTCCAGCTTCCATGGGGCTGACCACCTGCCCCTCTGACTCCACAAGAGTCTTAACAGGAGGTGAAGCCCAGAACCACAGACTGCGTGGGCCTCACACAGGGAGGAAATTGGCGCGGAGTGATCCGGCGCACGGAGCAGAAAGCTCTCATTTCCTGCGGACGGGCGGGATTGACGGCTGCATCAAGGCTTCTGAAGGGGCCTACTCTGCAGTGGCTGCCGGGTGTCAGACAGCGCCGACATCTCCATTAGCCTCCTGCTCCGGGCGTTGGCTGTGGAGCTCACTGAGATGCCGCCAGGGCCTGGGCGCCTCCCGCCTGGAACCTGGTGGCCGCCCTGTGCCGCCGCCTCTCCCTTCCCCACCCACGTGCTCTGGGTCCCTGACCTTGGGCAGAGGAGACCCGGTGGGGATGTGACTGTAGGAGGGGGTTGCTGACCCTGTCCGAGTGCCGTGCTGGGCCAGGCCCTCCGCTCCGGGTGACAGTGGTTGTCATGGCATTGGCTTCCCCCGCAGGGACTGGACCGCACGCGAGGGCACGGGAGCCACTGGGCAAGGACACACAGCTTTGCCTGTATCTGGTGCCTCATGAAGTGACGTGGCTGATAAGGAATCCGTGAGCCCTGGGCTCCCAGGCCTTCAGCTTGCCCAGGTCCACGTGCAGCAGGTGACGGCCGCAGCCAGGCGGCCAGGCGGGGCGTTGGGTTCTGATGGGCCGAGGGCTTGCCCTGGTCTGTGCAGGTGTTTCCTTCTAAGCAAGGCAGCCCCAGATCCGTGTTTTTTTTTGTTGTTGTTTTTTTAATTATTGATTTCAGAGAGGAAGGGAGAGTGAGAGAGATGGAAACATCAGTGACGAGAGAGCATCATGGACCGGCTGCCTCCTGCACGCCCCCTACTGGGGGATCAAGCCCGCAACCCGGGCAAGTGACCTGACAGGTTCATGGGTCAGTGCTCAACCACTGAGCAACACTGGCCCGGCCTCTTTTCTGCTGGTGTGGACAGAGGATGCAGCTGTCCCCCAGGCTCCGCTGTCAGCTCTCTCCTCATGCGGGTGGTGGGCCCCGGCATCCTCAGGGCCCTTTCCAACTCACTGGTGGTGCCACGTGGAGACACAGTGGCCAGGGGAAGCCTCAGAGCTGAGTCACAGCTTCTCTACAAATGAGGGCTATTCAGGACACCAGGAGTCCGCAGGGAAGCTCCTTCGCTCAGCCTGCCCCTAGGTCCTCCGCGGCGTCGGGCGTTGGGGGAACCTCGCCGTGGTTTTGGAATGCTTCACCCCAGAAGCCGGAGCACAGATTTCTCCGCAGCTTTTCCGACTCTGATTCTTTGTGGCATTTATTTCCCACTTTGCTTCTTGTCTTTGAGACGAGTAACAAGAATCTCTTTGTACAGCCTTAGCTCTTTCTTTCGGAGCAAATGGCAGCTTGCAGCCAAAGACACTGCATTTATTGACTGGGAAAACAGACGTCTGGGCCAACTAATGTCACAGCCGCGCAGAAGCAAACCTGATCTTTATTTACCAGCAGCGATCAGCGTCGAATTATGTTCTAGACCAGCAGTTTTCAACCTTCTGGCCCTTTAAATACAATTCCTCATGTTGTGACCCAACCATAAAATTATTTTCATTGCTACTTCATAACTGTCATGTTGCTACTGTTATGAATCATCATTTAAATATCTGATATGCAGGATGGTCTTAGGCGACCCCTGTGAAAGGGTCGTTTGACTGCCAAAGGGGTCGCGACCCACAGGTTGAGAACCGCTGTTCTAGATGCTCAAGCTCACTTAGTGACACAGTGCAAAGTATGACATGTGGATACACACACATACACACACCTCTACTCTCTCATTGTTCCAATATAGTCCAACAAGGCCATGTGCTGCAAGTGTATTTTTCCCACTGATCTTCATGTGCGTACGTGTGCGCGTTTATGCACACACCCATGTGCGCTCACCAATAAGTGTGAATCAGGCCTGTGGTTTCTTGAATTGATCTGTAGCTCACTGTTTGTTTTTTAATTATCATCACCCAGCCTTTGACATTGCGCGTTTATAAAGTTAGGGCTTCTTCAAGGAAGACTGAATCCCGAGTTTCCAGAACCTTCCCAGGTAAAGGCTGGATTCATTTTCTTGAAGAAGTACAAAACCCAATGTGACCCGGATGCAGATTTTATGGGATTAATTTTCTGTGGCGGAGAGGGGTCACCCTCAGTGAAATTAAACACAAGTTCGCTCCAGTTTTGTAAGGGGAGTGGGAAGCACAGATTCTGGCCTTGAGTAATGCATAGTACAATATACATGGGAGCTAGTTCAGGCAGGTTGCTGGGCCTATGTTGGGGCTGAAACAGTTCAATATAAAGCTCAAGCATTCACACTGAGCTGGAACTTGGAGTGGAAGGGTTGGGGAAGTTGAAGCACCTCGCGTCATGGCAGCGCTGGGTCGGAAGTGAGCCGGCTGGCCTGGGGGCGGCTGGGTGGGTACTTGATTATAAGTACCTCAGTTACCTGCGCCCCGTGGAAATGTCTTTAGTATGAAGCAGGCAGCTGCCAGCTGGTAGCAGGTGTGCCCCTTCTCTGGTTCCGGTGATGGGGCAAGCGGTCTGCTTCTCACCCACCTTGTAGATCAGTTACCTTCACAACTTCTCAGACCTCACCTAGAGCAAGCGTGCAAATGTTCCCACCCTGGACATGCAGCCCGTTTTCTTTTCAATTTTTTAAAAAAATATATTTTTCTTGATTTCAGAGAGGCAGGGAGAGAGAGAGAGAGATCGAAACAACAACGATAGAGAGAATCATGGATCGGCTGCCTCCTGCACGCCCAACACTGGGGATCGAGCCCGCAACCTGGGCCTGTGCCCTGACCGGGAATCGAACCACGACCTCCTGTTCGTAGGTCAACACTCACAGAGCCATGCCCACTGGGCGAGCCTCATTTTCCTCTGTGCTCGTGCATCTCTTGCAGCTCTCCTTTGAATGTCCCCCTGAGTCCAAAAGCTTCCTCTGTCTGCTCTCCCCAACCCCACCCCTATAAGCCGGATCCTCTCTCTGGAGGGTCAGGGAGAGCCATACTGGCCAGTCCTCCCCCTGAGGAGGAGCTCCTCCAGCCCCTGTGTCAGTCTCCTTCCAGCCCCTCAGACCAAGTGATTAGCTCCTCATTAGCACCTGGTCGGCTGCTTTCACAGGGACCGACCCTGGGACAAGGAGCCCATTGGAGTGCCCCAGTCTGTCTGTTTGAAGCCTTTTCTTCCTTCTGACTTGGTGAGAAAAGGGAAGCTGCCATAGACAGCTTTTCCTTGCAGTGTCTCTGGCTTTCTCCCCCACTGGCTGCTCCGTATGCTGACACATGGGAAACCAGGTCTCCTTCCTCCCAGGCCCCTGCCAGGGTGGGTGCACCCAGTCCCTCAGACCTGGAGCGCCCACCACGCACCAGCCAAGTGTTTATTTCACGGAGGGGCTGTGGGATCCGCACAGAATTGCAGCAGCAGCCACATCTTGCAGGCGTGAGAGTCTTTTTCAATCAAATGAGACCTTTACGGTGGCAGCACAAAGAGCTTTATACCCCGAGCACAGAATTGAGCCTGAGAACATGCTTCCTTTTTTGGGGAAAATGAAGGGAGAGTTCAAAGTCACGGGAGGAGCTGGGAGACCAGACTCTGTATCCCACAAATGGTTGTGTAGCCAGGGATGCGCTAACTCTGTCCTTTCCTCCGCTGTGAAAACCCAGTGATGGGCTGTGATGAGCTGGCCATGCTCACATGCGAAACACCCTTATCATGTCCAGCCCAACCCCTGCTGCTTGCAGATCCTCTGTTTCTCATAAGCTTGCAGGCAGCTCAGTATTGCTCCTTTTTTCCTTGCTCCCTTCAAATAGTCCCAAGGTGATTTCAGATTTTTTTCAGTCTCATTTCCTTAGAAGGACGGGACTGGGGGAGGGGAGGGGAGGCCATGAGAGGAGAGGAGGGGGGATTTCTGAGCTCTGATTCCCTGCCAAGTGACCGTGGCACCTCCACTTCTTGCTTCTTCATCTCCAAGAGAACCATGCATGCGTGTGCGCCCCAGATGAGGTCACAGCTGCCTACGCACTCTGCGGGCTCCCCAGGGCCTGGCCTGCGGAGAGCCCTCCCTGGCCAGTGAGGGTGGCAGGCAGGCTCGCTGCGTGCTGAGCTGGGAGTTGCTGAGAGGCCATGCCTTGCTTGGAGGTGCACCTCCCTTTCATCTCCCCTGGAGTCCGGTATCTCGAGCTCATCTTTGGCTTTTTCCTCTCTGAGGGATGGAGAATACCTTCGTGAAACTCCAAGCAGAAAGAGGCTGTGCTGCCTGCTGGGCTCTGTCACCGAGAAGGGCCTGTGAGTAGATTCTGTTGGCAGGCCTGGGATCCCAAACAATTCGTAGCAAAATGGCATCTTCTGTTGCGTTGAGCTCCACGCCCCCCCGTTGTTGCTGTCCTGAGGGTGTGCACATGTAAATGTTTTTTACAATAAAACCACGTGAAGCCGCCTCCGTAAATCAGATGGTACGCCTGATCTTGCGGGAAGCGTCCAAAGTGGTACCATGTGCCTTCCAGGGCCATCATTGGGGGTGGGAAGGGGGTGGGGGGGGAGGCAGATGCCGAACCCCCTTCTAATAACCTGAGCACCAGTGAAGGTGTGAGTAGGATTCCCTCTGAGAAGTGCACCTGCCTCAAGGGAATGCCCGACCATCAATCCTGAGGCCAGATTACAGCCTTGATGCCACCCGCCACTAATCTAAGCACCTGGCGGGGTGGCTTCTTTGTGAGTTAAATCTCTGAATGTCATTTCCTTTAGCTCTTCAAGCAACAGTCAGATGTGATGCAACTGACTCAATGCTGTGCATGACTTTTTAAAAAGAAAAATTGTGTGTGTGTTTTTTTTTATTTGATTTCAGCGAAGAAGGGAGAGAGAGAAACATCAACGATGAGAGAGAATCATCCATCAGCTGCCTCCTGTGCCCTGACCAGGAATTGAACTGCGACCTCCTGGTTCATAGATCGAGGCTCCGCCCCTGAGCCGTGCTGCCGGGCGGGGTGTCCTCTCTTCAAGGCTAGGAAAGATTGGTTGCAGTTCCCGCCTAAAAGTGGAGGCTCCTGCCGCTGGAGGCAACCCAGAATGGCCCGCATGAAGCTTCTGTTGCCCACAGAGCCGATGACCTTCTGGGTTCTGTGTGTGGGCCCTGCGGGTGAGCCAAGGGCATTGTCAGAAGGACATGAAAGCAAGCAAGTCAGGGCAAGAGAATTCTCTCTGAGTGTGAGACAAAACAGCAGTCCTGTGCGCGCGCGCTCTCTCTCTCTCTCTCTCTCTCTCTCTCTCTCTCTCTCTCTCTTTCTCTTTCATTCCAGGTGCAGTTAGGGGGAGAATTGCACTCTTTCTCAAGTCGGTCAATTTTCTGAGATCTCTTGTGTGTATTGGCTGGGGATGGGGGGTCGGGGAGGAACAGGTAGGAAGGAATTGATTACGAGCTTGTACTTTCTCTTGAGCATAGTAAGACCTCTGCTCCGTTTTTCAGAACATGACAATGAGATGAAGGGTGTGACAATGAGATGAAGGGTGTGACAATGAGATGAAGGGTGTGGTCAGTCAGCAGCACAGCAGTCTGAGTGGGTGTCGGGGAGCAGGTGTCAGTTGGCGGTGTCTGCAGACCCTGGTGTGGGATCCGTCCATATACAGGCATCCCTTATAAAGCTGTGGGGTCCTTGCCTCCCCTGAGGGACTGTGCCAGCAGGGCCTGAACTGGGAGGGGGTTGGACATGCTTCCCCATCCGCGTTAGGATGATGTGTTAACTCCGTCTCACAGGGAAACCGGGGTGGCCTCAGGGCTTCTTCTGTTGGAAATGGCGCCGAAATGAGGGTCCTCAACCCTGTTAGGAGGCCACTCCCCTAGAGCCAGCCTCTGCTGAGAGCTGTCAGCTCCTTAGGCAGATTCTCCCTCCTCCCATTTCTCAGTGACTCCTGGGTCTCAGTTCAGCACCAGGGACAGCCACCACCCCTCCATTCATCCAAGGCTGGCTGTCCTGATGATGGACCTTCGGCAAGGAAGGCCTGGTTTTCCTTCCCTTCTAGTCCATGGGGCCTCCTTCGAAAGACTTTCTTCTTAAGTTCAAGTGCCTGCATCTCGCGTTCATTTCAAAGCCTGGAGGCTTAGCTGTTTCTGTCACGTTCTTGGCCTCCTAAGCAAAAAGACAGGGTTTGGGCTCACACACCCAGACAATTCACTGCTAAGCTTTTCCCAAGCCACGCCCCGTGGTCTCCTGGAAACAAAGACACTCAGACACCCTAGGGCACAGGCACCCCCCAACTACAGTCTTCACCAAGCACCTTCGGCTTGTCCACTCCCCAGCGGGGGACCGCTTAGGGCAACCCCCTTCCTTTTACGATTGACACACACGACCACGTGCAGGTCTTCGTTCCTCTCTGCATTGGAGGCGGTGCCTCCCAGGCATGAGCCGACGCTGTGAACTCCGAGGTCAGAAACGGGCCCAGGCATTTTGGAGACTCGGGCTGGGCACTGCTTTGCATGCCAGCGGCCACCCCTTCATCACATGTGGCCCGGCAGCTAATCAAGCCTTAAGCAACCCGGGGAAAGCACACATGGCCCCTCTTGGCCTCCATCGGCCCAGGCTGGCGAGCATACTGAGGGCGGGAGTGCAGCAGAAGCACACGGCGTCACACTGCTCTGTGCCCGCCCAGCCGTCCCACACCGTAATACACAGCTAGTGTCAGGATGGCCCCGTGCGGGGCGGCAAGGTGGGCCCTGCACGCTTCATCCTAAACGCTGGCTGTCTCCTGGTTCATAGGTGGTAGATAGATTCCACTCCCGCTGCCTCTGGACCATCCAGGGCTCCGAACAGCCCCACACCCCATGCGCAGGACCTTGGGGGTGCTTTGTCAGATGGAGACAGCAGGCCAGAGACCACGACATGTGGGACGGCGATGTTTAACCTTGGAGCGTGCGAGGGTACGGACGCCATTCTTCCTCTACCCCTCATCCTCTTGCTGGCTTCCCGTTCCAGCACTCACACCCACCACGAGAACGAGGCAGGCATCTCTCTGGATTATGCACGAGGGCAGGGTCACCAGCTCTCAGAGCACTTTAGAACAGGAGCTTTGCTTTCTATTGAAACTAAGGACAAACCTAGGTTAGGATGCACGTGCGCAGGAAGGACCAACTGGGCATTCCCGTCAGGACAGAGAAGAAGGAGTTGGGAGTTGACTGATGGGAATCAACTGGTCCGTCTGGTCCACAGGCTGGGAAAGGTGGTCTGAGGTGGGGCTGCATCTTCAGAAGGAGAGGGACATCCGTAGGAGCCTCAGGAGGGAACAGGCTGGAGAACAAACACCTGGAGAGGTTCTCGGTACTTTTTTGGACAATTCCTAAAATTTTCGAGCGCACATCTAGCCCTCTGCCTCTGCGGAGGCGAGCTCAGCGACACGTTTGGGCTCTTAAGGCAAATGCCCTACAGACACCAAAGTCTTGCATTTTCCACTCCCAGCCGCGGCTGGCTGTCCCGGGTGGAATTTTTTTTCCCCTTCCCTACGCAAAAGGGACCCGCTTTCAGGAGAAGTGTCCTTCAAACGTCCAGCACTGACTGGAGGTAATTTTTTGCATGAATGGCTTTTTACGGCTAGGTCTAAAAGCAGAAGAAAACTTGTATTTAAACTAAGTGCTACTTTACATATCTCATTCGGAGGGAAAGGAAGGATTTATTGCCTTGTAAATGCTGTACACAGATTCGTTTCCTACTGGACATCACACGTCCCTTCGTCTTCAGGCTGATGCCCCAAGCAGCCTCCGTGCGTCTGGCAAATCAGCCGGCACCTGCTCCGCGCTCCGCTCGGACGCTGTGTTCCCCAAGAGCAATTTTGCAGACGAAGCTCGGGTGCCGTCATAGCTGATTTCCACCCCGACCCCAAAGCTTTCTGTACTAAATATATGTAGCGTGACACTCTCTCTTCTGATCCTGTGTGTGTGTGTGTGTGTGTGTGTGTTTTCCCACGTTCGTACTTATCTATTGGCTATCTGACCTTGGACATGGTGCGTGAGGCATGTGGGCCTAGGACCAAGGTTATCTTACTGAGTTCAGAAAAAACATCACTATCACCCTGTGGCGGAGCTTGGGAGAAGCTTAGCAGTGGAAAGACACACGGTTGCCAAGTGGGCGCTCACCGGGACAGACCTTGGCCGGGGCAGAGCCGGGGTGTGCTCAACTGCGTTTATTTTCACCTCCACGGATTGCTCCTCAGTTCTGTTTCATGACTGAGAAATCTCCCCCCACGATGCTGGCCTGTTGCCCTCCCTCCACCCCCCACCCCGGCTGCTGGAGAGTGTTGGTCACACTGGTTTTCTAGCATTTGGATCCCAAAGTAACTGACTTAATGTGGGCGACTGAGGGTTTTAGCAAACCTGGGGGTCACCCATCGTGTCCCTTCTTTGAGGGAATGTCTTTTCCATTGTTATTCTTTTGTTTTGTTTTGTTTTGTTTTAAGGACAACTAACCCCATTGGCTTGTGCTCAGTTTATTTGCATCCCAGTGAGTCTTAGAGAATCTTTCGTTAAAATGATGACTGTATTTACCTCTGGAGAAGAGGCTTACGGGCAACGTCAAATTCTCAAGTAAAGGTGTTCTTTATGCAAAAAATAAATAAATTAGTGGGGTCTACCTTGGTCAGGGGGCCCCAGGAAAGGGGAGGGGGACGTGTCGAGGGATGTGTTGAAAAGGCAAGAGCTCTCCTTTCTGGGTTCCCAGCCCCACCCGTCCTTCCTCCCCGAGCCTCAAAAAAGAAAACAGAAAAATTATTTTTTTAAATCGCATTAATAACTTATGTTTAATACAAAAGGATGATGTAACGGTGTCACCAAAGGTCATTCCTCCCACTGTGCATGTCCTCCACGCGGCCCCTCCCCGTCACTCCGTCCTCCGCCCTCAACGCTTCCACTCCGAGCCAACATGGGTCTCCATGGGAACCACCGGCGTTGGCGGGACACGTGGGGGTGGAGCCTAACGCCAATGGTGCTCATGAAAACCCGCCCATTCTTCACGTCCCAATGGGTGATCGCTGCCTGAAGGCACACCCTCATCTTGGTTTCTGTTGAAGAACATTTCCTACATATATATGTATATATGTGTGTGTATGTATGGCCCTATGTATGTATATGCACATGTACATGTATATATGTATATACCCACGTCCGGTATAAATAGAGCCCGTGTGCGCGTTGTAAATACCCCTCTGCCATCTGCCCATCCGTCCGTCTCCCTCATGGTATCATATCTTCAGTGTCACGTTAACGACTCCATTTACTGAGTGATGAAACCGTGTGTAGACTGTATCCTCCTGACATAGTTTATGTAGGGTCTCTTCTCAAATAAAGTTAGAAAACACCCGTGCTCTTATTTGGGCTGGATTCCTTCCTCTGTATTTATTTACTTATTTTTGCAGTGATCGCCACATTTTATTTTGCAAGGCTGTTCCCTAACTGCGATGAATTTTCCATCTATATAATAAAAGCCTAAGCGACCACCGCAGCGGAACGTCAGTCGGACATACCCCGAGGGATCCCGGACTGGGAGAGGGTGCAGGCCGGGCTGAGGGAACACTTCCTCCTCCTCCAGTGCAGAAATTTCGTGCACCGGGCCTCTAGTCTTTAAATAATACAACTAGATAACCATTCAGAGTAAGCACTGTCCTGGATTTGAGGCTATCAAGGAGTTACAGTGAAACATGTGAACAAAGATCGCGTCACCTTCGCAGTCGGAAAGCGGTGTATCCAGCCTCCGCGGAATCCTTCAGGGAGAAGTCAGCAACATGTATTCACATCAACAGAGAAGGGTGTTGAATATAAAGGCCAAGGTTGAAGGTGGTCAGGTTCAATACTGTGCAGAGACCATAGGATCCAATGTGATCTTGGGAGCTGGGCCCTGGGTTTGCTGAGGGTAAATGCCGCCTACACCCTTGGCTGGCAGCAGGGCCAGACGATGTTCCCAGAGCATCATTCTCACATCACGCGCACATTTATCCTTTGAGGCAGGGCCCAGGGCCAGGATGGACCACCTCCAGCTGCACATCCTGGTGCCATCCTGTGGCCCCACGTGGATCCTCACTAAACTGCCCTGTTCCAGTCATTCCAGGTGAGTTCTCCAGGTAGGATAACCCCACACCCCTAGGACATCCTTGTAACCCAAAGATACAGAGGTTCTTTCGCACACTTGCTTGAAAGCTCCCCCCTCTCTCTCTTTTCCAGTTTTCTTTCTCTACACCTTTCTACTTCATACAATACGTTTTCCTTTCATGAGATTCTAAGACTCATTTCTATCTATGTCTTTCAAAGGCATAGATGGATGGTAGGGAAGAGGCACATGCTGTCATTCTCCTCATGAGAGTCCCAAGAGGTGTAGAAGGGTTTAAGTCAGGGTTTTGCCTCACTTCATCGCTGCTGATACTTTGGATTCAAGAATTATTTCTTTTCAATATATATATATATATATATTTGTTGATTTCAGAGAGGAAGGGAGAGGGAGACAGAGATAGAAACATCAATGATGAGAGAGCATCATCCATCGGTTGCCTCCTGCACACCCCACACTGGGGGTCAAGTCCACAACCCAGGCATGTGCCCTTACCCGGAAATGGAACCGTGACCTCCTGGTTCATAGGTGGATGCTCAGCCACTGAGCCACACTGGCCGGGCCATGTCACTTTTTAAGAAGTGTAATTTCTGTGTCTCTGGATGATGAGAAAGAAGCCCAAATAGCCTTCTCAAAGGTTATGTGCCCGTGAAAGCAGCCAGCCCACCTACGGGGCAGACACTTGACCTTTCCTTGAAATAAATCATAGTTTTCATCTGGCCTTTGCCACATGGTCACGTAAATTCCAAGGTCAGAAAAAGGCCTGGGACAAAAGTTCCCTGTATCTCAACTCCTCTTGCGGAGTAAGTGGAATGTGCCTTAAGTCCCTGTGTGGTGACAGGCGCATGACACATACTGGATAGACATCTGTCGACTTGAACTGGATTTCTCATTCCCCAAGGGCTGATCACTCGGGCAGTGTTCACAGTGTGACGCGTGCTCCAGCCGCCTTGTGAAAACAGACTCAGATTCCCACACAGCCCGACGCCGTGGGACTGGGGAGGGACTAGCTCCTCTCCAGGAAGCAGCTGCCTCTACATCAGGGGCTTCTTATGGCCACATCTCTGCAGAATTGAGGGCAAAAGTAGATGTTGCTCAAGATAGGATTTTATGTGCCTCAGGAGTCTAGGCCTGGGGGCTTGGCCTTTCCACTGTCGTCCCGTGCTGGCTGTGGCTAAAGGGCAGGGAGAATCTGTGGGTTCCGCCCGAATATCTGAAACCCTCCACCTCATCCTTCTCCCAGGAGCCCTTTCTAGGAGGCCCTTCAGAGTGTCCTCACACCCTTCTGACTCATTATTTGCCATTTGTCTTGGGAGACAATCGGAGGACAGGGTAAGGGTATGGGCTTCTAGGTCCGGAAGGTTCTTGATTGACAATCCCAATCACACACTTGCCTGTAGCCAGGCTTCCCAGGTCAGTAACACCGATACAGCCTCCCACGGGGACTCATCGTGCTGTGCTGGAGGGCATGGCGCATGCCCTCACAATGACAGCGTGCTCCTCCGAGATTGCCACCCTCCTGAGGATACAGGCATGCCACGGTCTAACAGAGGAACCTCAGAAATGGCAGAGGGCCTTCCTGAGACTGACCCAGGGCACCCAGACCAGCACCCCCAACAGAAGCAGGAGAAAGACACTCAGTAGGCCCAAGGGAAGAACAGACTTAGGGAAGCTGGTGTGCCAGAGGCGTGAGTCTCAGCATAGATCTTGTATATGTATGGGAGTGAGCTCCTGGAAGTACTTGAGTCTCTCAGACACATTCCTCTGTGATTTCGGGGTGCAGTGGGGCTCCTTGGCCAGGGCCATTCCCTTTGCCTTGCTCCTATAGGGGTGTGTAAGGCTCCTGAGCTGTTCCCCAGGGAGATGTTCGATATTTGCCTCTCTTTCCCCCATCCCCGAGGTTTGCAGTGTTCTCGATTATGAAAATCACCAGTTTGTAGCATAAGTATTAGAAAACTGTGCTATTACGTACATAACCTTCTCCCAGCCAACCAACTGCAATCCAGTTCACTGCATGTCAGCGTGTACGCCCCAAACACATGCAGATCACCTCCCTGAGACATGAGGATTGGAAAAACCTGGAAGGCCTTGGTCCTTCCCTTAATCTCTAGGGGGTGGAGGGTGCAGGCACATTCACAGCTAATCATGACCTGGGCAGAGGGAGGCTACATCCTCAGGAGACCACATGGGAGTTGTGGAAGACCTGAATACAGGTGGAGAGAGAAAAATTGCATGGGCTTTGAAGGCAGAATGCCCAGCAGCAGGAAGGGGCGGGGCCACAACAGCGGACAGCAGGGCCACAGCAAAGGGCAGAGCATCTTTTATTCAGGGACCCCCTCTGGGGCTGTTGAAAGGAAGAGCTACCATGCCATGACCCCCAGCTTCTCGCCAGCATGTCCGCTGCTGCTTCTCCAGCCGTGGAGGCTACTCCCGCTTGCCTGACCCTGGTAAGGGGGATTCCAGTGGGGTCCTCACGACCTGAGTTTTGTATCTTGTTTCTGCTCCTTGTGGACTGGCTGGCCTGGGCCTCCGTTTCCCCTCCTGTCACACATGCCTCCTAGCGTCTGCTGTGGTGATTAAACACACGACACACAACCGCACCGGATTTAAAACGCGGTGCCTGTGCAGTATGTTCCTTTCCTTGGAGAAGGACCGCGGTGAGGGACCGGCTGCAGCGGGTCTGGTTATGTCAGGGTCACAGCCACAAGCTCTGTTTATTGCTGTTCGTTGGTGTTTGTCCTTCTCCCTGAGAAGTCCCAGCAGCTATTTGCAAAATTCATTGTGAGCGCTTAAACGTGTGGCCCAGGACGATAGAAAGGGGGGTGGTTTCTTTATTTTTAATTTTCTTTCCTGTGATATTTTGGGGACAATTTGCCATGGATGAGCGTCTTATTGAAAAGGGGAGCAGTTACTTTCCTCTCGTCTGCAAACACTGCCTGGGTAGCCAAAAGGAGCCCCAGGCCCATGTGCAAACGCTGCCGGTCCCCTGCTCTCTCTCCAGTTCCACACTCACCAGCCTCATCTGACGAAAGTCCCTTCCCGGCTGTGCAAGGGAGAACAGACAGGGCCCCACGCTGGCCACTGGCTCCTGGCCAGGGTATTTCAGCTCTTCTGATGACATAGTTTGAGTGGGGTGTCTTATTCCCCCAGGGCTCGGAGGGGGAAATTCCTGACTGTGTAATTATGCGCTGACCTCCTGAAACGTACCCTGCTTTCGCACTTGGCATGAGCAACGCTGCTCTCTCCATCCTGACTGGGAGCCTTGTGCTGGATGGAGGGAAAAAGACTTCTCATTTTACTTCCCCATCCCACCCCCACCCCCCTGTTCAGAAATAACTGCAGGCAGCCCTCGCCTGCTTGCAAGGACAGCATTTGAGAGGCAGGGATATAAAAGTGATTTCATGTAAGGCTAGTAGGGGGTGCTCCGACAAATTTACGAAAAGAAGTGTTCACTCATATATTCAACTACATTCAGTGTGTCCTGTAGATAAGAAAGGTTAAAACAGGGAATCACTAGGGGGTCTGGAGCAGACTGATTCAATTTACATTATTTCTAATGGGAAGAAAATGATTCCGTTTTCGAGCAAATCACTTGGAGAACAGAACAGCCCTTGGGAATGAATTAAGGTCGAGAACCCAGGTCCCACTGTGCTGCTGGATAAAGCCTCGGAGGTGCCTTCTCCTCCCATTTCTTCCCTTTCTTCTCCAATCAGAGTCCCCTCCAGAGTGGAAGCCACCGTGTGCAATCGAAGGACTGCCCTTTCCGACTTCACAGGTAGATAGCAATTCCATCTCACTGTGCCTAACCCACGACTCGCTGTCTTCACTTACCGATGTATGCGTAGGAATTCTTCCCGTGACAACACGTGGAAGGCTCACCTCCTCTAGTACATTGAGTTCCATAGGTCGGAGCTGATCAAGTCACTTTCTTATCAATGGACCTTTAGGATGACTTTAACTTTTTTTTCTACTATGACTATGCCGTGAAAATCCTTGTCTGTGCCACTTTGCATCTACGACAAGGACTTTTCTAGGGTTAGGGACCGAGAAGTGAAACTTCCAGGTGCAAAGATATGCATATTTTTAAAATTCTGATAGAAACGGCCACACCCACCTCTGAGAATGTGGTACCACCCCGCACCCCCATCCACAGTGTGTGAGGACCCGTTTCCGCACACCCGCGCCAACACTCGCTCCGATTTCCACTTTCACGTTTTATAACCTCGCGAGTGGAGGCGGTATCTCATTGTTCTTTTAATTTGCCTCTTCATTTGGTTACTAATGAGGTGGAGCCACGTTGCACTTGCCGAGATCTCTTTGAGGTTGCATTTTAAAATTGTATTTTACTTTAATAAATGAGCGCGTGCCCATAGTATAAGACGGCAGCCGACACTGACAGGGTTCTAATAAAGAGGGAACCCTAGCGCCCTGCTCCCCTCTTTTTTTTTCCTGTTGTTTTTCTTACCAAAGATAACACCTTGCAAATTTTAGGACTGTTTATGCTGGGTTTTGCTGTCATATTTCTTTTTCTACAATGTATTTTTATTGATTTCAGAGAGGAAGAGAGAGAGATCAATAATGAGAGAGAATCATGGCTCGGCTGCCTCCTGCCCGCCCCACTCTGGGGATCGAGCCCGCAACCCAGGCCTGTGCCCTGACTGGGAATTGAACCATGACCTCCTGGTTCATGGGCTGATGCTCAACCACTGAGCCACACTGGCCGGGCTGCATTCATATTTCTAAATACTGTGCATGCAATGCTGCCTTCTGGTTCTTCATTTTTTATAATATTACCTAGAGACTTCTAAGGCAAAAACCCGCCAGTTTTCCATCCTAAACGTACTCTTGCTTGCTCAGCAACAGGCCCCTGTATAGTAGGGGCTGGTGGTTCCAGTTAAAGGACCTTATTTTCCTGGCTGAGGCGTTGACCACTTTCATGTTGAAGTTATTTGAAGGGAAAAACTCGTGTGATTTTAACTGACCACTCTCCCATCCTAACCACCGTGCAAAAACTTTGACTTACTTACCTTCTCTCTTCTAACATCTGGGCAATGTCTGGCACGTAAAAGGCAGAATTGACTAGAATTGGGGCTTTTACACTTTGAAAATATACCCAGTTGCCTATTCTATCTATGCACATGGCTTTTCTTTCCTATTTTTCCTTGTGTTGATGGACCCAACATTAAAAAGAATTTTTAAAAATATATTTTTATTGATTTCAGGGAGGAAGGGAGCGGGAGAAAGAGACAGAAACATCAATGATGAGAGAGAATCATGGATCGGCTGCCTCCTGCACGCCTTCTACTGGGAATCGAGCTGCAACCCAGAACATGTGCCCTGACCAGGAATCGAACCCTGACCTCCTGGTTCATAGGTCGACGCTCAACCACTGAGCCACGCCGACTGAGATGGGCCTAGCATTTTATGTTACCTTTGTTACTCGTCTCTAACCACCTTGGCAGACTCCTGCTGTTTATAGCTCCCCACCCCCATTGTTTATCAGACACCAGCTTCTGAAACGTTGGTTCTAGCCTTCAAGGCGGAGAGAGCCAGGAAAAGTTATTATTTTTCTAAACATGAGAGACAAGACTTGCGTATTCGGAAAGCCAGAGAGGAAAAGTTAATAAAATATCTGTCCCCAGTAAGGAGGGCAGCTCATTACAGAGCCCTAGGAAAAACCAAAGGGCTCTGACTTATTTTTAAAATTAACTTTTACTCTCAGAAAGCATTTCAGCTTTTTTTCCCCAAGTAACCAGAGTGAGGGCCACACATGAAATAAAGAGAGGAAAATGTTTATTGAGGATTTATTTAAAAAGAGGCATTCCCAATCTGTTACTTCTGATACATATACTTGAAATCCTACATTATTATATCTGAAAATTGTGGGGAAAATGAAATGGAAAGGTCCAGCACTGATATATATCTATATCTATATATCTATATATCTATATATCTATATATCTATATATCTATATATCTATATATCTATATATCTATATATCTATATATCTATATATCTATATCTATATCTATATTTATATTTATATCTATATCTATATGCTGTATATATATTGTATATATATGCTGTGTATATATATACTGTATATATATGCCATATATATGTATATGTGTATATATATACAAACATACACACACACACACACACACATCTATATATATAAAAGCCTAATATGTAAAGTGTCCCCTTGGGAATTCAACTGACCTGGAGTTTGATCACTCACTATGACATGCACTGACCACCAGGGGGTAGCGTGGAACCAAGGAAGGCCCCGGCCAGCAGTTGGCAAGCCACCAGGGACCCTACCCATGTACGAATTTCATGCACTAGGCCTCTAGTATATATATGTGGAGAGAGAGAGAGAGAGAGAGAGAGAGAGGCAAGCTGGTATAGGTGTGTCTGAATAAGGCATCATAGATTGGGTTAAAATAAAGAAGTTAAACCAAATGATTATCATCTCCAGCTGGTGCCATTTGAGCTGGGTATTACATTGAGTCTGACTTGTTTTGGAATTTGATCAGAGGGCCCTGGCTGGACTCTGATATTGTCAATCTTTCCTCCTGGCGGGGAAGGGGGTAGCAGGCAGGTGTCTGGCTCCGAGGCTGCCGTGGGACATGGAGGAGTGACAGGGGTGACCAGATGCAGAGGGTTCTGCAGATGGAGTGCAGAATCAGATCTCAGCTGGAGCTAAGGTTCGTAACACTGAAAGTGAATATGGAAAAAAATAGTAAAAGAACCAACATTTCGTCACAGTAATTCCGAACGTTGGTAATAGAAGCCATTTTTACTTTCCAATGTTAGTTGTCTACATTCATCTCCAGGGGCTGGGTATGGTGATATCGACAAGAATCAGTGAAACACGTTTGTTGTTGTTTTGAAATAAAAGGAAATATTTTGATAATTTGCACATAGGACCAGGCACGTAAAATGTAGCTCTAAAAACTGGTTTTAAGGTGAAGTTTCTAGGCAACAGAGACGAGGAAAGGAAAATTGTTCAGACTCTGAGCCGTCACTGGTTGTCTGGGCGCTCTTACTGCTTTATTTCCAAAGAATGGAAACTATTTGTGTCCTGTTAATGGCTCACTTGTGATTATGAGCCTGAAGCATTATTTCCTTGGAAAGGTCTTAAAGTTGTTGTTTTTTTAAAATGTTTATTGTTGAAAGTATTACAGATGTCCCCTTTTTTCCCCATTGACCCCTTCTAGCCCGCACCTGCCCCCCACCCCAGCCCAGCCCTTCACCACACTAATGTCTGTGTCCATGGGTTATGCATGGACGCATCCAAGTCCCCCACTGACCATTCCCCATGCACCCTGCCCACCCTCCCCTGCCTCCCCTCTGAGGACCCTCTGTCTGTTCCATGCGTTTATGTCTCTGGGTCTAGTTTGCTCACTGCCTTTCTGTCGGAGTGGGAGGGGCTGGGGGTGGAGAAACAAAACGGAAGGAGGGTACCTGTGCTTAGGGCACTTGCGCTCAGAGGACACCACACCCAGGTGTGCTTCTGCACCTGCCCGGAGGCCTCACCGACACGCTGTCTAAACACAAACGAAGAACAGCAGGTAGGTTCTCGGCCCCTGGGATGACGCGGACACAGACACGCATGAGCAGCGCAGACACCGTTTGCGATGTGGCCCCTCGCAGGAGCTTCAGCTCAGCAGTGACCCAGCCATCCCTCGAGCATCCTGGCCCTTCAGGCACCTGGGCGGCTGCTGGTTAGTCTGTGGCTGTTGTTCTTGTTTTAGGGGGAGCTGTGTGTCTCCTTCAGGCTCTGGGGTACCCCCCACGGGGAAAAGTGGGTCACCTGTCCGCAGCCCAGGGGTCTAGCCACCCTTCCCTGTCCCTTCCCTGTGGGCAGGAAACCACTTTGAACAGGACCCCACAACACATGGGCGCTCACCCATCCCCAAGCTCCCCCTCTGAACGAAGGGGGTGGACTGAGCAGGGGTGGCCCCAAACAGTCTCCTTCCTCATCCAGGTGACAGGCCGCGCAGACGTCGCAAAGACGGGTCCCCCAGAAACCTCACGTTTGCCAAGTCTCCCATTCCAAGGCTGGTCACAGCCCAGGGGGAGGCGGGAGACGCTGCTGCCCTAGCCCCTGACATTCCCCATCAGCAGGAAGGCAGGGGCCTGAGCCCGCCCTGCCCTGGGCCAGCCTGCCCTGAGGCCCAGGAGTGTTTTCACAGCTGCAGGCGGAGGGCTCCCCCCCACCCCCAGCTCCTTGCACACAGTTGGCCTGAGGTTCGGCAGCTGCGCACACCCAGGCGTGACCCGGCCCCCGCCCTGGCCGGCGAGCCCCGACTGGAACGGAGCCCCCCGCCAGGGTGGGCTGTACCGGCGCTTCTGACCCGCTCAGGGGAGGTGGCCATAAGGGTCTCTCACGTGGCCTCCCTGTTTCCATGAACTGCCCAGGCAGCGGCGATGCCTTATTAAGTGTAAATGGCCGCTTGTGGCAGTGTTCCATTTCTAACATTAATAATCAGCGTTTAATAAAAACAAAGAAGAGGAAAATACACTCAGAAAAAATGGGCTGTTCTGTGCCTTTGCCATTTATCACTCTCATGGGAGACTGTGGGCAATACCAGTGCACAGAGGGTAACCCATGCCAAAGACGCGGGCACGTACATGCACACGTGGGCAATGCACATACATGCACAACCACTGGCACACCTACATGCACACCCACACTCATGCATGCGTGCGCACGCACACACCCCGCATGTACATTTACACATGTCACTCATGCATGCACATACTCATGCACTCGTGCACTCTTCGTGTGGCCGACATCAGACTTAGATGCCCCTCCTTCTCCTTCTCCCCAGCGTCCTCGCCCTCCAGGCCCCCCATCCAGCCGCTGACATCCATGAGGTGGGAAAGATGAGGGCGGCTGCTGGCTCAGGCATGGTCTTTTCCTTCTCCCTTTCCATCAGCCTGTCATCCGTAAGACAAATGGCTCCCTCCTGCCAAGGCCGAGGAGAGCGGAGTTAAAGATGTAGTTAAGTTTATTCCAGAAGATCAACTCTCAAGATTCGGATCTGAGTTTCGCGCCACTAAGAATAAACAGGGCAGGGAGGACAGGATGGAGGAGCTGGGGGCAGGAAGGTGGGTGGGGGCCGAGCGGGACGTGGGCTGTGGGTCCTTGGACGCTGGGCTGATATTTAAAGACCTTTTACTTTGTGAGAGATCTCAGCGAGCAGCCGACATCTCCCGGGGCCCGGGGAGGTTTTCTGATAACAAACAGCCCCGCTCAGAAGGTGAGGGACTGTTCCCTCTCTCTGTGCAGAAGCCGGAAGGAAAGGAAGCTCTTTGTTTGTGCTGAGGAGGTCGGGTCTTCCATACCCTCCTTGGCCCCCACCCTGTTCTCTTCTTCTACCTAAACTATAAACAAAAAGCTGGGTGCACCCTGGCCAGTGTTGCCCAGTGGTTAGAGTGTCGGCCCAAACACCACGGGGTTGCTGGTTCAATTCCCAGTCAAGGGCATGTACCTGGGTTGCAGGTTGGATGCCCAGCCTTGGTTGGGACACTTGCAGGAGGCAACCAACTGATTTGTTTCTTCCCTCCCTCCCTCCCTCTCTCTCTAAAAATCAATGGGGGAACAATATCCTCAGATGAGGATTAACAAAACAGCCATGTGCCTACGACAAACCGTCAGGCAGCTGTCCTGGAGGGCACGTGTTCCACAGGCCCGGACACCCTCTCTCCACCTCTGGGAGCTGAAAAGTCACCCAGCTAGGGTCACCTGGCAAAGGCCGTGTGGAGGCCTTCCGAGAGCCACTCCACCAGGCTCGCTGAGCTGAAATCTGGAGCCTGGGGGTGGGGGGTGGGGGCCTCGGACGCACTGAATAGCCCATGAACCGGTGATCCGATGGTACCCACGGTTTCACTTTTGCATGACCTTGTTCAGGCTCCTCTTCTGCTGCCGGACTCCTCTGCCATCTTCAAAACCCTACCCAGGTAGCCCTTCCTCTGACCTTTCTTCACCAGTTCCCAGGTCAAAACTGATCTAATGCAGTGCTCAGTCCTTCTCTTGCACCCTTTGCCTCCTTGCCCCGCTCTCTACGACCCGTGAGTGGTTAGGCCTAGCCACACGCGTGCCTCCTCACTGTGCTCTTCCCAGAACCTGTGAGGACCTCACATGCTGGGCTATGGTTCGAGGAGCCAGGGGTCTGGGATGCTGAGGGGAGACGGTGGGCAGCCTCCGGCAAACGGGTTTCCATTCTCGTCCAGCCGTGGGGGCCCTGGCTCCGAGAGCCCTGTGAGTGCATCGGCGTGTCAGCGGCTGTCGCCAGCGGGCTCCCGGGCTTGACGGATGGCTGTCACGCTCCTGTCCTGAGCTCTGCCTTGCAAATATCCAGAGCATAAAGTCAGTGCCTTTCAGATTCATTTACTCATCAGGATGTCCCTGGGTGGACGCTCTTGGCTCACGGTGAGCCTCTCCCAAGTTTCCCTGCTTGGAGCAAAAGGTCTCCCCCTGCCGGGTGTGAACATGTGGGGGTGAGGGGCTTGGGCCTGTGTGTGTGGGGCTCAGCATCCTTCATCAAAGCTCAGGCTCCCCAGAGTGTTGCCATCAGGACATCCATTGTCATGCACATCCCCCCTCCTCCCCCACCATAGCAGTTTGGGAGAGGAAGAAGGCAGAAAAATAAACTGATGGGAATAAAGACGGAAAAATTAAAAAAAAAGCATCGTTGCTAATCAGACGAGTGCACAATACTTCCAAGTTGTGCTTTCTCCAAGACACAGACATGAGCTCCAACGTCATCTTCCGCCCGGCTGGTGTGGCTCAATGGTGGAACAGCGACCTAGGAGCCAGGAGGTCACTGTTTGGTTTCCGGGCAGGGCACA